>APFE030732338.1:5906-23400 GCA_000404065.3 Pinus taeda | reverse complement strand
ATAAACAGAGTTAAAATTTTAGTTATAACTGAATCCTCCCTGAACCCTGACAACCTTTAAAAGCAGGCCCTATAAGAGATATGGCCACACATTCGCAGACAAGTAAAGAGATGGATATAAATATTAAAAACAAGTGTTAAAATATAAACTTTGTTTTAGCAAAACTTTTATATTACCATAAAGTTGAAAGAAACCAATTTCTTGGATTTTTGTGATGCAAAACTATTGAGATTGTAGCTTGGAAGGTGATTCTACATGAATCAAGTGCCATGACATGCAGCGAGTCACCTTAATTATCTCATGCGGCAGTTTATTAATGAATTTCCTGACTCAAGCAATTTTATTTAATTGTTGGGTAATTTTTTATTAAAAGGGAAAATAAGTCAATGATAGATTAAGTCATGGCCATTGATCTCAATAAAGTGACATCTAATCTCAATTGTTGAGATTAGGGATTTTGCTTGAGATTAGGGTTTGATCTTTTTAATAGGAGGTGTTGACCATGTACATGTCAACAGTCCAAAATTATCATCATTGTAATCCAAATTATGCTTTGTAATGTAAAAATGATTCTAGTATGAATATTAACCCATGTAACAACACCTAGGTAAGCCTATGATTCTTCTCAAAGGGTTTCACTCTAGGGATCTTTTTAACCTCACCAAATTATCTATGTTTGTAAACACGGATAATTGGCAAACTTTTTCTCCTAGATATACCCTAAAGCTAGGGTGGAGTTCATTGACAAGGTCTTAGGTAAGTCCTCATGTTAATCGAGTCTATGTATTTTTCTCATACTAGATCATGTGTCTTGTCGTAGAATTTGGTTGAGTCTTAAGAGTCTGAGTCTATGTGTATTTCCCCTTCTAAGGGTTGAATTTGTAATATCTTGATGTAAAAGTGTGATCTAAGAATATTTTTGGTGAATGGTTCCTCATAATTAGAACATCACTACCAAAATTTTTCTTTTTTTGGTAAGCTTGGTAGGACCTTTCTATTCATCATATGTAAAAAGAAAATGGCAAGTTACAACCAAAGTCTAACTGGTTAGGTGGCCTCAACCTGCCGAAATGGAAACCAGGTCTGTTGGCCACCTAACGGCATGATAAACCATCCAGAAGCAAAATATGATAAGTCTGTCAAGCCAAGCTAAATAAGTCTGAGTGTCCTTATACTTCCTAGATTCTAGATAGCTGTAAACATGCTAAAAAGTGTGGAAGTTGCATACAAGAAAAGTCAAAACAAGGGGTAAAACATCAAACTACTCATCATCAGTTGAATCAACAGGAGCAAGATCCTTCGCACTTGAACCTGGTAACTTAGTTTGCGGGAAGCACAGAATATGTTGTTCAATGCGACTGAGGCAACCATTCTGCGTTTAGAGTGGAAATTCAATCTGCTAGAAATCCTTACTATAATCCGGGAACTTTTGAGAAGACGAAGGCGAGCCAAAAGGGATATGCTCCAAAGCTTTAACCAAGGGGTTCTTCATCATCGAGTACAAATGAACAGTCTATTTATATTGAGAATATCTTCCCCGAGAGTGTCTTGGGTCAGGCACCAAAGTCTGCCAATCATCCAATCAATATCCAGTATACTAGCTTTTTGGTTAAGCTCATCTTCCCACTCTGCTATAAGTTGGCGGACCTAGGCAAAGTTGCCCTCATGATAGGCAGTGGCAGCTTCATTAATTATGTGAGAGGCAGACTTACAACCACGGGTCTTGCTTGCTGAAGTGTTGGGCTTACAAAACTTAGTGGAGTCTTTCAGCTGCTTCCCACGACCCTGAGAACCCCAAGTGGTCTTACCCTTCCTAGAAGTAGGATGAGCCATGGTTCAGGAATGATTGAAAGAACTAAGATCAACTGTCTTGAACCCTATTAGCCAACCCAAGGATAGCCTATACCAAGAACAATATGCTTCCAGGGGTCGCATCGGGCCTAGGAACCTGCCAAAGTAACCACATGTGAGGGCCATGACCGATACATACACTGATTCCTTCTCCTGTTGTAGACTGGAAATCGGAAATAAAAATAGTCCCAGAGCCAAGAACATGAATCTGACTCTGCTCTGAATGGCTGAGGGTATAAGTATAAACCGAACCGCACACATATCGTAACCCTGAAGGTTCAGGGCATGAACCACAGATATTCAGAAGATAGACAAATCCAGTGTGCCAGGGACAGAAATAAGAAGACCAAAAATGACAAATATGCCTTACCCAACAAATGCTCATACGCAACAACAAAATTCCAAAGAACACAGACACAGGAGTAGAGAAAACGAAAAAACCCTCATACAATTTTGCAACTACCATATAAGAATCCGGGTAGTGCTCCTTCCAAACCATCCAATTCAAGACATAGCCATTCTTCCAAGAGACCAGCAGAAATATATAACGAGCCATGGAAGCAGGGATACAGAGTTTGAGGCTGAAAACATACCCGAGAAAGGTGGCCTGAACCAACTATAATTGAATCGATGCCTGATGAAGGACCTCGAAGGATGCCTCCCCCAAGCCACCTTGTTGCTCAAACCAGAGCGAATTCGAACAAGATTTCCACACAGGAAACTTACAAAACTTACCAGCAAAAAAGCCGAAATCATTCCCCTCTATTATATTACTGCCACCTTCTAGAATGGCATTAAATGAGACCATGCGCGAGGCCACTGTTCCATGTACCTCGTGCATGTGGAGGGTGGTGGAGGACCTCCTCGGGATCTTCATAACGAACGATGGGCGATGGCAAGACCTAATCTTTCCAACTTACACCTCGATCGAGAATACCAAAATATATTTTAGATCCACTTAGTGGAAAAAATATTTAATCCCCTCTTGAGGCTAATAATTAAATTTCTAGTAAAAATTAAAATTAAAATAAAGCCAGAAATTGTCAAAAAAAAAAATGAAGGGAAATTAATTACCCTCCAAGCGGAAAATTCATCAAAAAATTATGAGGCTATTTTCAAAGGAAAATATTCAAGTAAAAAATAAAAGCCTCATTTCCAAGGCAAGATGGATCAGTCGAGAAATTTGTTTGGGTCAAAGAAGACTATTTTCTAGCAAATCAATTTTTATTTGCCCCAAAAGTGAATTATTTTGCACAAGTAACGATAATTCTATATTTTGAAGGTCCTCTAGTGGTCCAGAAGTCAAGGTTTCACCTTCCAGCACAGTGAACAAGGAAAATTGAAATTTTTTGGAGATTTGCACCATCTAATCAAGGGATCGAATTTTTTCCACGAGGATCAAGCCATGGATCGATGCTACTAGCCACTATTTCCACTTGGAGGGGTTGATCCCTCTCATTTTCTATATAAGGAAGCTTTCAAGCTCTTCATTGTAACAAGAACTAGATTGAAAATATTTTGTACTGAGTTAAGTTGTGCTAGAATATTTTTAATAAAAAGTCTTTGGGGTTTCAATTCAAGGTATCTCTCGCTTGATGATTCATGGTATGTGTTGAATTGATCTTAATGCTCTAATTATCTTTAACTGAAGATTATTGTTCCATAGTCAGTGGTTGGATTATCTATTAGCACAAGTATCTTACTTTAGGTATTAGGCTAGAGTAAACACATTGAGGTTGGTAGATCTAGCAACTCTAGATCTCTAGTCTATTTGTGTGAATCGAAACCCTCGAGAACTAATAGTCTATCTTTTGTGTAGACAGCTTCAGATATTCATCCCTTGGGCATCCCCCAAGTTCATGGATTTTGAGGTGATCACATCTTGTTTGGACTCCAAGCTATATAACGATTATTTGTGCAGGATCTTGGCTTGGAAATTAAACAAAATATTTCCCTTACCTATTTTCAAAATCTACTTGGGCTATAAATGATTTATTTTCTAATTAGAGCTAATATTTCTCTTGTAGATATTGTAAATAACTTGTGTAAATTATTTCTAACGCTTGTATATTGTCTTTCTTATTTTGTAAATAATATTTTGGGGTTGTTATTTTAGAATTTTCTAGTTCTTTTGGATTGGTTCTATTTATTTAACTTGCAGGTGCCATTAACTCAAGGATTCAAAGACAAATTTGAAGCAAGAGGTTTGAGACCCTCACCTAGCCTAGATGGCTAGGGTTTGAGCCTAAATTCACTTGAGGAGGGGATGTTCTGCTCAAACAAGGAGAGCGTTCAGCTAGAAGAGGTTGATCTAGGCCTTTTAGGGCTTGATCTACAAGACCCAAGTGCGAGTTTTCCAACGCTAAGCCTCCAAGAGGGTATCGCTAGCCCTAGAGGGCCTTTTTGCTGCATAAACTAGGGTTTGCACAAGTATTTCCAATCTGAAAGCTTTGCAGGTCAATTTTGTAGCTCTAATCTGAAATTTTGTGGCTCAAAATCGTTCATTTGCTTCATCAAGGACAGTCATAGGGAATTGGAGGCCTCTTTGGCCTAGTCGCTAGGGTATTGAGGTCTTTAGGCCTTAGCCGCAACCCTAAAAGGGGCATTCCACCCTAGCCGCAGGCCTAATTAGGCCTTGTTGACTGAGTCGCGGCCCTAGAAGGGTCTAAATTTAACCTTTGCAATTGATTTTAAGAGCTAACAATTTGTTTTGTAGGCCTAAAATGATTTTTGGTAAGGGTTTGTAGTGGTTTCTCATTGTATTTTTGCCATTAATCCATGAAATTTCTTGTCTAGTGGACTAATCTTGGTTTTGCAGGCTCATTATCCATTGAAGAAAGGTTTCAAGGGCTTAAGGTTCATTTGTTTCATCATCCAAGGTCTTTGGAGCCTAGTCGTAAGGCCTAGAAGGCCTTCTCTCACTTAGCCACAAGGGTGTCTAGGGCTTCTAGCCCTAGCCGCGGCCCTAAAGGGCCTCTAAACCCTAGCCATTTGCTTGATTTATCATTTCAAATAATTTTAGGGCAATATCCCTTGTGTTTGCAAGTGTCTTGCACTTGTTGGAAGCCTCACACATCACAATTTTGAAGTCAGCTTGTCTTGGTCGGGGGGTTTGGTGACCTCCTTCCTTGTTTTCAAGCTAATCATTTGTGGTTGCAAGTAGTCAAAGGCTAAATCATTGCCAAGTCAATTCATTTGGTGCCTCAAGCTTGTCTCAACTTGACAAACTTGGTAGTGGAGTAAGGCCTTTAGGCCTTGAGGGTTTGATTTCTCTAGCCCTCTATCTTTCCTTGACTATCATAAATAACCAGATCTGAAGACTAATCTAACAGTGGCATAATCAAGTGTTAATCACTCTAAAGAAACCTAAAAATAGTTCTAAATAAGCCTAATAATTCTAAGAAGTAACACACATTAAATAAGGGCTTAAATAACTTGTTTTGGTAAGTTTCTCATCCAAGATTTGGCATTGATTTCATGTTGAAAGCAATATGATCTAACTTTTTAAAGTTTGGTGCATTTTCAAAGTGATTGCATTGTGAGGAATCATTGGTTAATAAATTGTATGTGTCTTGCATCTTGAGCATAGCTAATTTTTCCATTAACTTGTCTCTTGCATTCTTACACTGTCATTGCTAAGAAGAATAGTTGCCTCTTTGCATTTTGCATCATTACATGAGCATCTCTGATGCCGGGCTAAGCCAACAATACCCACATTATGCAAATAAAATTGCATGTCACTGGTTCCAGGCCTTAATCACTTGACCTATGGTGAAAATATTCACAAATTAAGGTTTAGGCTCTTAATTAAGATTATGCAGAAATGTTACTTTTGACTATCCAAGTCTGACGCTCAATTAACCTTTGTTGGTACTTTACTCAAACTTCAATAAACTTTGCTTAATCCTTAATCCCGCATTATTTCTATTATAATTCTCCTATAATAGAAATATAACATAAACTGCACTTAACCTTACTTTTCGCCAATCCACGGCCTTTGCACGTTTTCCGACGCTCACATTTATCCGTTCAATCTTCCAACGTCGATTTCACTTCCTCAAATCAACGACTGCTACACGATTTCCATTCATCCTCCGGAACTCAAACAAACTTAAACTCACATCCATAAACTTCTCAGGTCTGCTCAAGCCCAAGTCCTATCGGCTTTAATCTCCTCTGTCGATCTTACCATTCAATCCGACGGTTGATGATACACCCGAGCATCACACATCGCAAATCGCATTTTCTTAAGGCCAAGGTTCACCCACTCATGAAATATTGCAATGCGAAACTAATCAGCAATCTCCCACCGTTGATCAAAGCACACTTGATCCAACAGTTAACAGCGATATCGGGCGAGGCACTTGCACGAGGATTACCCGACCTTACGGATCCGATAAGGAATATAAATCCTTGATCTATAAATGTTCAGGTTCGATTTTGAACCGATCACTTTATGACCCGATATACATTGGATATACGAGGCCATCAAATCTACGGTTTTGCGAGACTTCAACCAACACACAGATTAAAATAGGCTTTAACCCCCGCAGTTGACTGTGATCTAAGAGTTGAATATGAGATCGACGGCTAGGAACGAGTGCGGGACTTTAGCCATGATCAAGAAAATTCGTACTTTCCTACCACCGCAATTGCTAATCACCGTCGATCTATCGAATCTGTTGATCTGGCGATCCAGATCTATTCCTCCACCATTCTTCTTTCGCCATATATGTTCGTCGATCCAAATGATCTAACGGCTTCGGTGCACGTTTACTTCCTTCCTTCGTGCCTTTACTTTCTTCGCCTTTACATGGTTTCTCAAAGTTCTCTGTGGTTTCGGGTTCCTCCAGGGTTTCTAGTCTTTGGTTGTTCAGCAACACAACTCCCTCTTGAACTTAACTCCGCGTACTCTTATTCACTGTCATCCTTGAACTTCACTTGGATCCTTTGATCGAATTCATCGATCAAACCCCGATCCTACATACTCCCCTTCTTCTCTGTGTTCTGCTCGAACTTCACCTGCATACATATACTATGCAGAAATTTCTAATTCACACACAATTCATAACTCCACTAATCAATACACACCACACAATTCAGAATCGACTTCTCTGTATTGATAAATAAATATTTACATAAGAGTATCTTTCTCTCTCTGGCCTGATATTCTAATTAGTGGCCTCTGTTTTCCTACCTGTCCGTAGGCTTATAGTCAAACCTCTAACTAGCTAACTAGTTAACTATCTAACTTGACTAACTCTTTTTATGCCTTTTAGGCTTACATTTATATAAAAGGAGTCTATAACCAATTTCTGGTTCAGATCCTTAATAATTTCAACTAAAACCTAAGAATCCTCTCAATCCTATAAATCATGAACTAATTCCTAATTCAAGATCCACAATTAATTTCCAAAGCTATTAATTCCTATGAATTCTTAACTATCATGATTCTCTCATGTTCCCCGTCATTCGAGAACATTTACAATATGCCTCACAATACTTAGTTAATTCCTATTTTCATTAAAATCACTCAAAACCTAAGTAATTACATTAATTCGACTCCTTAAGAAACCAACTTCCTTAAAATACAAGACCCCCTATGTCTACTAAAGTATAATGATAATTCTAAGCTGAATGCTCCTGCATCAATCTCATTGATAAATTGAATGTATTTGTTAGTCTTCTATTTTGCATATCATTGTTAGCAATCTCATCTTTCCTTGTGCTCATTGGTTTTGCTTACATTTGTACCAAAGAGGAAATTGCAATTGGTTCATGATCTAAGTGATAAAAAGATATTGTTATCATTGTGCTATAAGTTACTCTTTTTCCTAATTGCATAAGAGAAATTAAATGAGATTTAATTGACTCTAATAAGTATTTTGGATGATTGATATTGTTAAATCTTGTTTCATTGAGATAAAGTGTTTTCCCAAGTGCTTTATTAATTGCTCGTCATCTTGTGTTGAATATCGTTGTGAGCATCGTGTTTTCAAGTAATTTAATCTTGATTGGAGCATTTAACATATCTATAATCTCATTGAAGCAATCACTCATATCTACACTTTCATTTTAGGATTAGAAGTGCATTTCTAAAATTTACCTCCAAGCATAAGCTTGGTTGAAAGAAAGATAGGACCACATTCTTCACACAATTTGAGGAATCTAGACCCTCATTTGCAGTTAACATAAGTGACCTTGCAGTTCTCTTGCGGGCAATCCATTGTAGGAACGGAGGCACCTATGTGGTTAGAAGTCCTAGAGAGGTATCATTAATGAGGCCTTAGCCTCCTTCCCCAATACTTCTCTCTACAACTTGCATTCGAGACTAATTCCAAATTGAGAAGAAAGATTCATCTAGATAGGGCATCTAATTAAAATTTACCAAGATCCTACATCACACATTAGATCTAGGTTATGCACTTCATTTAGGATAGAAATTGCATGCTATGGGAATTGTTCATTCGGTGACTTGGAATATTAATCCATCTTGTGCAAGTAATTAATTTTAAAGGCATTGGTCTCTAACTCATAATCTTAAGGAATCTAATCAAAGTGTGCTTAATAATCATACTTGCCACCTAATTTCAAACCAAGTTGTTAGGCCATTCAGTTGCATCTCCTTGACTTGGTTCCCAACAAGTTGCCCATCATCTCGGCCATAGGGACTACCCTCCTTAGCCTGCATTTAGGAGAGAGGTTAAACGGAGAGGGAAAGGATCAGAGTGACAGCCCCTACCCTGAGCGTTGTCACATTCCTATGTACAATTTGAGCGACAATAGGAGGTTCGAGCTAAAGGAGATGCACATTCGATTTGGCACGAGTTGGGATTTAGCGCAACGCAGTATTTGGGAGCGAGAGAAAGAAAAGGCTTGATTGAGCTAGCTAGAGCAAGATCAATAGAGAGGTCCTATTTTCTCTTTGGCCGAGAGGCCGAGTTTCTTTCTACACAGAAGTTTTATGCTGGGTTGAGTGTGTGGGTCGTACAAAAGCCGACTGAGAGAAAGAGGACTGAGATATTTTGTTGGGTATTTGCCGAAGCAAATTCTTGTGTAGCTGTTGGAAGAAAATATTTCTCTTGAAGTTGAATAAGAAGCCCCATGTTTGTTGGTTTTCCCCAAATTGGGGTTTATGTTATTCTTTATTACATGTGATTGGTTTTGAGTATTTTCACTTCTATTGTTTATTTGGTTAAAAATCCATAATATTTATTATTACAAATCAAATTAGAAAGCATTGTTTATTTCAAATCTGTGATTATTTGTTGAGACAATAAATTTGTAACTAGGTTTAAAGAAATTAACATGCTATCAGAGCTCTAAACTTTGAATATGAAGGCAAGGATATTTAACACAAATTTCAGGACAAAAAGATTTCAATTTTCAATCTCTTCGAGGGTTTTATTCTCCAATGGCTACCAATGTTCGATATGAGGATAGGCTTGAGGGTGTTTTGAACTATTTGCAATGGAAGGTTCAAATCTTAGTTACTCTCAAGACAAACAAGATGTGGAATTTCGTTAATACAACAATGGTTGCACTAATGAATAATTCAATTGCTCTTGATCTACATGAGGTCAAGGAGGCCAAGGTGCAGAGAGATATTCTTGATGGGTTCAAAGATGATCTCATACCCCATCTGTCAAAGAAGAATACTGTGAAAAAGATGTGGAATGCACTCACAAAATTATATCAAAGCAACCATCAGAGTTGAAAGATA
The DNA here is from genome assembly GCA_000404065.3 of Pinus taeda. Classification (NCBI taxonomy): domain Eukaryota; kingdom Viridiplantae; phylum Streptophyta; class Pinopsida; order Pinales; family Pinaceae; genus Pinus; species Pinus taeda. Next base: position 13,826 of record APFE030732338.1, on the reverse strand, counting down.
ATGCTCAAGGACAAGTTGCATGGCACAAGAATGCCCAAGGGCGAGAGTGTAACATCATATTTGTCCAAGATGACACAAGTCAAGGACAAATTGGTTAGATATCATTTTTAGGATTCAACTGCGTTAAGTCATTCACGTATGACCATTTCCATGAGAGGTAGTCGTAACTGACTAATTTCTCATGATTTTTGAAAAGTTCACTTAGCACTCATTGCATCGGGTGATGCTCACAGGGGTGAAGAGTGGGATTGAAACTAGTGAAATGTGGAGAACGAATCACATAGCATCAATCATCACTTCCGGGGCCTGCACCCGGTAACAAGGACTTCCCAGGAGGTCACCCATCCCAGAACTCCTCTGGCTCAAGCGCGCTTAACTGTGGAGTTTTTCCCACAATCAAGCCCACTTAGCTTGCTACCCATTTGCAAAACCTTAGCAAGTATTGTGCCTCATGAACCATTCAAGTAGAGATCCCTTGACTCTTTTTGAATTTAAGTATGGGGGATTACGCAGTGCATTATATTAGATATCATTTTGGGATTAAACTGCGTTAATTAAGTCATTCAAACGTATGACCATTTCCATGAGAGGTAGTCGTAACTGACTAATTTCTCATGATTTTTGAATAGTTCACTTAGCACTCATTGCATCGGGTGATGCTCACAGGGGTGAAGAAGTGGGATTGAAACTAGTGAAATGTGAAGAAGTGGATCCCATTTTTAATATTGAAAGGGAGCTAAGGTTTGTTTGTTTGATTCAAATCTTCCTTAATGTGTGCAGTTTGAGTGTCTTTGTCCTATTTCTTAGTGGTAGGCATTTCAATATGTATTTCTACTATTTTGCCTTGATTTCTTTTATCTTGATTGTTTTCGATGATTGGCTCTGTTTGGGTTTCATTAGAGTTTATATCTACAATCCTAGGGGTTGAAGTTTCAGGTGTTCCCCTAGGGAGAATTTGCAATACTTTTTTAACTAGAGTTTCTTTTATTATCTTAGTCTGAGTTTGGATGGATCTTTTAATGGGAGTCTCGTTATTCTTCTTACTTCGCAATCTGTAATGTTTATGTACCTCATATATAGCTTATTCATACCCTTGTTTAAAATCAAAAGATTCACCAGATTCTAACTGTAACTGCTGAAGCATATATAACTCTTGTTCTTCTTGAGTAAGAAAAACAATGTCTTCCTCTGTGGTTTCCAGTAACTTAATCTAGGTATCATCCTCTGCCTCTTGGTTTTGTGATTCTTCAACATAGTTTTCTTAGAAGGAGCGCCTAATCTGTTGGTCTAGTGTAGCATTTTTTGCAATATTAGGGTCCTTCCTAAAATTCGGGTTTCTTATTAGGGGTTGTTGTTGTTGATTATCCCATTGATTTTTCCTATCCATGATATTTAACCTATCCATGATTCTTTCTAAACTTTTAGCTAAAACATCTACTTTTCCATCTGAAGTTGAATCTTCTTCTTTAAACACAACTTTCTTTTCATTCCTCATTCGTGCTTTCCTAGCTAACGGGTTGGCTTCTACATTAACAGCATTACTCTGCATTTGTTCAAGTGTTTCAAGGTTTCTCTCCCTTAACTGGTATGACATATCAGCATCAAAACCATCAGGGAACTTAATTAATGCTAGGTCAAGTGGGGGCTTAATGTTGGCTGGAAATTGCATTATAGATATTATTAAACCTAGTGCAATAGTCCTAAACTGACTTGTTGGGAGCTCTCCTAATATTGTCATATTTAGAAAGTATTTGAAATGGGTTCTTCTTTTTTTCCCATCTATCAATGAATAACCTTTGAGAATTTTCTAGGTTTGCAATGTGGTTGGCAGGAAAGGCTTTGAACCATTTCTTGACATCACCAGTTAAAGTTTGGGCAAACAATCTCATCTGGACATCTGCCTCATCTATTTCATGCAATTCAAAAAAGTCAGACATCTTGTTTTCATGTTGTTGGGCAGTGTAATGACCAGTAACATCAAACAGGAAAATCTTACTCTGATAATCTATAGGCATGGCATGAAGTTGGGTAGGTAAAACAAGAGGAGCATATTTATTTGCCATTGTTGTGATTTTGGTTTGACTGGGGGCTAAAGTTGAGGTCGTTGAACAAGGGCTTGAAACTGATGGAGGTGAACTAGATGATGATGAAGATGATTAATTAATAAGTGATTTAGGTGATTGAATTGCAGTAGATACAATTGATGAAGTTGTGGTAAAGGAACGTGGATTTACAGTGAGTGAAGATTGTGAATAAATTTGAGATGTAGCAGAAATAAGGGCAACTAGATCTACAGATTACTAAAGATAAGCACTATATATATTACTAATCAACGTAGAGGTCAAGGCTTCTAACTTGTGAAAAGCATCTAAGACAAATTTATCCAAATCTGGATGAATAACCCTTTTTGACTTAATGAGTTGAGTAAACTCAGGGTCTAAAATTGTTTCATGGATATCATTCCTAGATTTGGTTCTAAATAGAGAGAGGTCAAATGACAAATCAAAACAAACTTCTTCTAAAGTTAAAAACAGGGAGTGAATTAGCTCTATCTAGATGGCTGCTACTGGCTTGAGTTTCTTCTTTTTTTGGCTTCCTTAGAATTCTTTCTAGATCATCCACTATAGCTGCAGGGTTTGGATCTGGGTTGGCCCTAGTGTAATGAATCTCTTTAGGAGCCAGAATTTTAAGTTTTTAAATTGTTTTTATGAAATTTTCTGAAAAATTACTTCGGGTAATGACCTTAAGGGGATCAATATTTGATTGAAGATTACCTTAAAAAATCTTATGAGACCGAGGATCAAAGTCCCCAGTATGGTCACTAGAAATGTTATCACTCTGATAATTCCTTTGAAGTAATAAGAAGGAATAACCAAAGGTAACCACTATCCACTTTTGGAGATCAACACCTAGCCTTCCTGATGCTCAGAGAGGGCTCTCTCTTTAAAATTTAACTTTGTTTTAGTTAAGAACTTTTAGGCTAGATATGATTGTTCAAGGGATTTTGATTTTGTTTGAAATTGGGTGGTGGGATCTGTTTAACAGATGGATAAATTGATCTCTTTTAGACCATTGGGCTATGGAGTCAACTGATAAGGAAGCAAGACTGGATAAACTCAGTAAAGGGGATGTTCCAAGGACAAGATAGTAGAGCGTATTTAAAATATTTGAGACAGAGGGGTGGAAAGGTTTCACTCGGGGTGAGAGAGCAGTTAAGGGTTCTTGGACCCAGATAATGAATGAGGAAGACAGGGGTAATAGAAATCAAAGGGAAGTTAAGAATCCTTTAACCTAGATTATTTATGAAATCAATCTAAACCAAAGAGAAATCAAGAATTCTTTAATTTAAATATCAGAAGAAAACATTCAAATGCTTAACTGTTAAAACAAAGTGTGATTTAAACAAATTCCGAAATAATATTCCAGTTATAGCATTTAGATTGAAACACATATAAGATTATGAATAACTTTGAGAAAATGACAAAAACACATGAAAATACTTGTCTGAAATTCGCTCAACACATGAATCCTTGGAATAGTCTGATCTTTATTAATCAATCCAACTTGCTAGCTCATCGACTGATACAATAACCTTCTAGTTCTTCTTGATCAAAAAGTCTATAGAAATGTCTAATAGAATCCACACTACGTACTTCAGGTTGTTAAGTATTTAGACAAAAGTTTATTACAAAATATCTCAAACTAATTTGAGATTTAATCTAGGAAATAAAAATATCTTCTTGCAAGAAGATAGAGACAGCTATTGAACGACTTCATGTTGTCCCTTTTATTTTGGTACTGTTGGCTTTTATGGTTTGATTTTTAGCCCTTTATGCTGCTTTGTTGTTTGATCTTTCACGCTGGAAGCTTCATTTACTTTAGCCTTTCATTCGATACACTTTGAAACTAATGATCTGTCTTCATCCTTTTACCATGTTGTTTTACTTTTACTGTACATTAACCTTTTTTATTGCATATTTCTTGCAGTAAATCAGTTAATTTCTCCCATGTTTCAGCATCAGGTAATTGGATTTTTAGCATCCTTCTATATATTTCATCTCCCTCGGTGTACTTGGAAAAAGTAGGCTTATTGATAAACAAGTGTTTTACCTCATGCTGGAGGTAAAACAAGTTTTCAGATGTCTGGTAGAGTACTTTGTATGTTGGCAATGCCTTAATTGATGATGTATTGACCTGTTCTTTTGTTATCTCTCTGGTTTTGTTGTTGTAATCCTATTGTGTCATGAGCTTGTCATTTATCACTAAGGGACTGGGTAACCTTCTCTCTCTCAAAATTTGAAGCTTATCCATAAATTTGTCAATGGCTACCTGCATATTCTGACACTCGTCCTCCAAGTTTAGCATTAAGTTTCTCTCAGAGAGGACCTTTCTCACCTCCAAAATTGTCTCTGTTTTTTCCTCTATTGCCAATTCCTTAAGCTCATACTTATTCTTACTGTTAAGGAACTGGATAATTCTGGTAGCTTCTTCTGGCATTTATCCTAATTCTTCTTTTACTCTTTGGATGGCCTCTATAGCCATATTTATTAAATCTATCTGCTCAAAAATCACCTAAATAGATGGCCAAATATCATTGATAGAGTCAATGATATTGGCCCATAGTAGTTCCTTAGCCTGCCCAAGGGGTTCCTTTACTGTTAGGTCCTTCTCCATGGCTTTTAATCTTTCACTCACCCTAGCATCTTTTTGCACTTCATCTTTGTTCATGATTTTGGCAAGCTTGTAATCAGTTTCCAAGCTTGTCACCTTTTCTTTGAGCTTATTTATTTGTGTACTCTATATGGACATTTCCTCTATAGCTTTATCTAACTTTTCTGCTTCTTCACCTGATGTACCTACTGCTGATGTAGACTCTGCTGAAACCAGTTGTTCTGTGGCCATAGGAGTTGTGGGAGCCAATGAGGCTACCAATGTGGAAGGAACAACCATGGTAACTACTAGGATAACATTCACTAAGCTAGTGCCAATATCAATTTTATTTAATTGGATTAGGTTGTCCAATTATTTCTCTATCTCCCTTAACTGACCATTTAGTTTGAGGACTAAGTCCATCAACTCTTCATGCCTTGTTTTATTTTCAAAGACTTCCTGTGTCTGGGGATACTACAGTTGAGGTATCTTCAATTGCTTCTTGAGTGTTTCAATGTCATCATTCTTTTTCTTGATCAGTTGTTCAGTAGCTTTGATGTCTTTGGGATCATGTCCCAATTCAATAACTAAGTCTTCCAAAGACTTGATTCTGGTGTCTTTGGCATGTGAGGAGACCTTTTCCAACTGATACTGGGCTGAAATGTTGTTCAATGAATTCTGCAACTGATGGGTAGCTATGGATTTTCCTGTAATGGTGGAGTAAATTATTTCTCCAGCCTGTTTGTGAAATTCAATTTGGTCAATGGGATGAATATCCCTTGCAAATACCTCAAAATCGATCTTCTTGAAATCTATTGATGTCCTTGGTTATTGTACAGTTGGCTTTATGAAGGACATTTGCATCTTTCCTTCCATGATGTCAAAAGCTAGCATCAACCTAGTTTGATTAGTAGGTGTAAGCTTGAGATACTGTGCATAAGATTGTGCCTTTATTTTCTCATTTCTCATTTTGATTTCTTTGAACCTGTCCTTAATGTCCTTATCCCTATCAATAGGCCTACTAAATGAGGAGACTTCTACACTGAGTTGCGTTTCCAACATTTGAGTTTGTGAAGTAAATGGTTCCTATTTTTCCCCATACGGAGTTATGCCCTTGCTCATGTCTAACTTAGTATTAGTTATTTCTACTAAGCATTCTGTGTCTTCCTGTTATGAAACAAGATTGAGCCTCGACCTTTTACTTTGGTTGGATTCATAATTTACATTGGATGTGTCCATGCCTAAACTGAAGGCTCCCTCTCTGTTCCTCTTCGGATTCTTTTCCTCATTCTGAGGAGTCTGCAAAATAGCAGGGGTACTCATGGTTCCTTCTTGCTCTGGTACCTGTAGGAATGAGTTGTCATCAAGCTATCTCTCTAAATGAAATAAAGTATTTTCAACATCTACCTTTGTACTATCCATGTCTATGAGAGTGTTTTCCAACCACTTAGATTGATTGGCATATCTCAATATCTCTGGTATGGGGTGATGAATGTAAGGTCCCAATTTGATCTTTTGTCTAAGTTTATTCATAAACCCTTGAGGGTCATACCTCCACATGAAACTGTTATGAAACTTCATTTGTTGCATAATTTGATTTGCTTCCTTTCCTGCTTCTCTAGAATTGCAAATGAAAGGGCCTAACTAATTTTTGACCTTGAAATGAGTTCTTTTCTTGGTTCAGACAAAGTTGACTTTATCAGAGTTCATTACCCGCCTATAATACTCTAGAGCAAATAACCTTATGGGGAGGTATTTGGGCAGTTTGTATGGGGCAAGCTGGCAACCATAGATTCTTATTTCAGTGTGGTTTTCGTAAAGGTACCAATCTCCCACCTTACTTTGCTTGGACAATTAGAGGAATCTTTTGATCTTTTGGCTTTTTCTGGGTGGAGGAATTCCTGTCAGTGTAGTCATGATTGGATGGACAAAAGAGTCAATGAAGTCTGTATAGGTGTATGGTGATGAATACTTGTGGAAAAGTGGTGTCCAAAATATGATAGACCTGGGCTGGCCTTTGGTATCCAGCTTCTAGAGGGTGAAAGGAAATTTGTCTGGCTGATAATGCAAAAACATATGGTAAAGTACAGATGAGTATTTGAATACTCCCTTATTGTGCATTCTAGTAAACTGTTCATGCATCTTTTCAGCTATGAATTGGGCATAATTGTACAAAGTAGCAGGAGACTTTCCCAGGGTGAAAATGGACATGAAGGCCAGGATGAGCTCATCAACAGATTCATCAGTGGTACAACCCAGAATACATGATATCATGGTTATAATTTTCTTGCCCCTTTCAGAGAAAATGGCAGAAACATATGGAGGGGCATCTTTAGGAATGTGCTGCTCTTCTACAATGAAAATTTGGAATATTTGGGCTAATTTTGATGGACTCAATTTGGTGTAGAGGTCCAACAAATCCTCAATGGAGAGTGGGGTTAGGTTTGGACCTGGTTGAACTTACAACATCTCATTGATTGACTCAGTTGTAATGGTAAACAAGACTTTCTGGTCAGGGGACATTATAACCCTGTAGCTAGGAATGTAACAGGCATGGCACATATGGACAATCTTAGGAAAAATATGTATTTGTGGAAACTGGTATTTGGGAAAATTAGAGTCCCAAAGACCAATGTCATTAGAATGGTTCAGATACATGTCTTTACTCAAACAATGAATTTTGAGCAGGACTTGATAGGCACTTGTGCCTCTGATTTGAAAATCCATGTCCACCAAGGGGAGGTGGTCAAGGTCCAAAGAGGGAGTTGTGATAGGTCTGACATCCATGAAATAGGGGCATCCATAATTCAATTCTTGTGGATTTGAATTTGGCAATACTGGTTTATTCAAAGGTTTTGAAGGAAATTGGAAGTTTTCAAAAGGGTTTGGGTATGCATTTTAAATTTAAAGTAATTTCAATTAATTTTACTTAATTAAAACTCTTTAAAGACTGAATGTTTTCAAATTGAAAGTGTTCTTGGTAATTTTTTTTTCAAATACCTGGAAATTGGGTGAATTGACTTGAAATTCGGTGTTCTCGGCAACTACGAAAGTTCGAATGGCTCTGGTCTAGACTGAGAGCTTCATTGGGGTCTCTGTAACTTCTTCAGGATTGAAATTTTGAGTTCAATTGGTGAATTCAGTGTTTGCAGGTGTCGCGATGGTTTGCATAGGTTTACATAGAAAATGAGCAAAGAAAAGGCGAAATGGGTTTCTTGGCCTTTTATTGAGCAACGGTCACTTTTTGGCGAGTAATTATTAAATGAACAT
>APFE030732337.1:0-12694 GCA_000404065.3 Pinus taeda | reverse complement strand
TATTCACTAATTTATTATTTAATACTCATTTAGATCATTTCAGGAATATATTAATGGCCTCCACAATCCTCCCAACCTTGAACCAAATCTTTATTAGATCCCTGTGAGCTCTAACCCTAGCTGCTAGGAAAACTATGTAGAAATTTGGATAAAGATTTATCTCCTGACCCCTTAGAAGCATCTTGTTAGTCTTATGGGTTCAACCATTTTTTCTCTCCCACTGATATTCTCTTTCTAAAGGCAACTATCTTTATCTCACATAGTTCCTTGTACAAAATCCACAACATCACATTTTACTCCAATAATGTCAACTTTTATTTTACTTTTTTTTTAAGAGTGGTTTGTCTCTATCCAAATTTAGTTTCTTTTCCTCTCTAAAAGATAAAGAATAATGAAAAAAGGAGGATTTTTCTTCCTTTTTATTTCTAATCGTCCAGGCATAACTGACTTCAACTGTTTTCTTGAAAGTTAGGGGTTAATCTCCCATGTTACCCCTTAACATACTTCTAAGAGGGTTAATAGGCCAAAAATAATTTCTCTTTTCAATATTGATATTAAATATTTACATCAACATATTTATTCACATGTTTTTTAGTTTTTTCCAGTCAACAAACAAATTTAAAAGTCACATAGTAAATTTCTAGGGGTATTACATCTCCCCACCCCTTAAAAGTCACATTGTCCTCAATGTTTTCAAGCATCCATCCTCCCTGAAACAACATATGAAATGTTTCTCTTATCTTATCTTTCATTTCCCAAGTAGCCTCCTCAGGCCCAAAGTGCTTTATTTGCACTTCAACCTTGGTCATGGATCAATTATGTAATATAATCTCCCTCTAGTCCAAAATTTATAGTGGTTCGACTTGGAACTCTCCTTCTGGTTCTACACATACAACATGCCAATCAATTATATGAGTAAGGTGATGTATGTATTTCTTTAAGAGAGACACATGAAACACATTATGAGTCTTAATATGAGCTAGTAATTCCATCTAGTAGGCCACTAGCCCTACCCTTGTCAATATCCCAAATGGCCCACAAAACCGAGGGGCTAGTTTAGAGTAGCTCCCCAGATCCAAGGAACTCTTTTTGGGTTTTACTTTAACATGTACATGTGCATCCATTTGAAACTTTTTATGTGCCCTTTTTAATCAATGTAACTTTTTTTCCTATCCCAAGTTGATTTAAAAATTTTCCTGATTCTTTTGACCATTTATTCCATTTCCTGTAACTGGCTCAGCCCTAACACAAGTTTGTCTTTTGGTAAACATCAATTTAGAGGAGCATGGAATTTCCTTCATATAAAGCTTCAAAGGGTCTCATTTCCAAAAACGCTTGATAATCATTGTTATAGATGAATTCCAAATGTCAATTGTTTTCCCACTTGGTGGGATGGTTCATGACATACATGCATATCATGTATCAAGAATCTAGTTTATCCCCTGATTATATCTATAATTTATAAGAAGTTGTTTGGTCATTATCCTGCACAATTTTTTTTTCTTTGAGGTTATCACTTAGATAATTCTAAAATAAATTTATGAATGCCCTTTAGCTGCTATCAATGATTAGATAGAAACTCGTCCCAACATCTGTACGTTTCTCTATTCCTACAACAATAGAGTTAGTCATACAACAACAACATTTTTTTATCATTAACACTCATATTAAACAATAATAACATCTTCATTCAATAATTTATAATTTCTTAGTCCATTAACTTCTACAAAAACATCTATTCCATACTTTACTGTACAAGCTCTCCATTTCTCCATTTCCTCTATTCACTACTTTATTATTTAATATTTATCTAGATCATTTTAGAAATATATTAATGGCATCCACAATCCTCTGAACCTTGAACCAACTCTTTGTTAGATCCCTGTGAGCTCCACCCCTAGCTACTAGGAAAACTATGTAGAAATTTGGCTAAAAATTTATCTCCCGACCCCTTAGAAGCATCTTGTTAATCTTATTGGTTCAACCAATTTTTCTCTTCAACTGATATTCTGTTTTTAAAGGTAACTATCTTTATCTCCCATAGTTCCTTGTACAAAATCCACAATATCACAGTTTTCTCCAATAATGTTAATTTTTTTTTTTTTTTTTAATAGTGGTTTGTCTCTATCCCAATTTATTTTCTTTTCCTCTCTAAAAGATAAATAATAATGAAAAATGGAGTATTTTTATTCCTTTTTGTTTCTAACCGTCTACGCATAGCTGACTTCAACTATTTTCTTGAAAGATAGGGGTTAATCTCCCATGTTAACCCTTAACATAGTTCTAAGAGGATTAATAAGCCAAAAATAATTTCTTGTTTCATTATTAAAACTAAATATTGATATCAACATATTTATTCACATGTATTTTAGCTTTTTCTCGTCAGAAAACAAATGTTAAAGTCACATAGTAAATTTCCAAGGGTATTACATGTCCCCTCCCCTTCAAAGTGATATTGTCCTCAGTGTTTTCAAGCATCCATCCTCCTTGAAACAACATAGGAAATGTTTCTCTTATCTTATCTTTCATTTCCCAAGTAGCTTCCTTAGGCCGAAAGTGCTTTCTTGCACTTTAACCTTGGTGATGGATCAATTATGTAGTATAATATCCCTCTAGTCCAAAATTTGTAGCGGTTCGACTTGGAACTCTCCTTCCGATTCTACATGTACAACATGTCAATCACTTATATGAGTTAGGTCATGTATGTATTTCTTTAAGAGAGACACATGGAACACATTATGAGTCTTAATATGAGCCGGTAATTCCAACTAGTAGGCCATTGGCCCAACCCTCACCAATATCTCAAATGGCCCAAAAAACCGAGGGGCTAGTTCAGAGTAGCTCCCGAGATCCAAGGAACTCCTTTTGGGTTTTACTTTAAAATGTATATGTTCATCCATTTGAAACTTTTTATGTGCCCTTTTTAATCAGCGTAACTTTTTTTCCCATCCCAAGCTAATTTCAATTTTTTCCTGATTATTTTCACCATTTCCTCCATTTCCTATAGCTGGCTTGGCCCTAATATAAGTTTGTGTTTAGGTCAACAACAATTTAGAGGAACATGGAATTTCCTTCATACAAAGCTTCGAAGGGGTTCATTTCCATTGACGCTTGATAACCATTGTTATAAATGAACCCCACCAAATCTAAGTTGTTTTCCCACTTGGTGGATGGTTCATGACATACATGCGTATCATGTATTCAAGAATCTAGTTGACCATTTCTGTTTATCTTTTAGTTTGCAAATATGAAATGTTGAAGTTTAGTTGTGTACCGATTCTAGAAAACAAGACTTTCCAAAATTTGAAGTGAAATTTGCGTCTCTATTTGATATCCCTACCTTGGGTACACCATGATGTCAAAAAAATCCCTTCATAAATACCTCCACCCCCTGTGCATCTTTGTAAGTACAATGTATATGGATAAAATGAGAAACTTTAGTTAATTTATCCAAAACTACCATAATAGAGTTGTGCCCCCTTGTTCTAGGTAATCTAATTATAAAATATAGCGATATTACCTGCCACTTCCTCTTAGGTACAAGTAGGGGGTTCAAGAATAATCCTAAATGTTTGTGCTTTTCTTTCACAAGTTCACATTTCTCGCATCTTGCAAAGTATTCAATACCATCTTTCTTCATTCATGGTAAGAATAATTCTTTCTTAAGAGCATAAATCATTTCCTAGTATCATATATGTGTTGCGTACAATTTTTTGTGATATGTATTCAATATTAATATTTAAATTTCATCTATACTTGGAATATAAAGTCTAGTTTTAACACCAAGGATCCTTTTTTGTTAATTTCATTCTAGTTTCTTTCTTTGAATAGTTTCACTCAAATTGTTATGAATCTGATCACAATTCTAATTTTTTATTGTTCAGTTTTCTATTTTCTCAAATAAATCTGTTTCAATTTTTCTTACTGTTACCTCACATAATTTTTTTAAACTTTGACTCACATATTTGCCACCTTTTTCTCCTTCCCATTTATGTGTTTGATGTCAAAATTATATTCACTTGGGAACAACATCCATTTGGCTTATCTGGCATTCATGTCAGGTTGGATGAAAACATATTTCAAACTTTTGTGGTTTGTAACCAAAGTCAATTTCTTTCCAATCAGGTAATGTCTTCACATCTTGAGTGCATGGATAACTGTGACCAACTCTAGATCATAAATAACATAATTATTTCCATGTTCCTTTAGTTTTCTATAATCAAATGCCACCACATACCCTTCTTGTATTAACACCCCTTCAAAACCCTCCAAACACGAATCAATGCATACCAAAAATTCCTTATCTCGGTCTGTTATTTTTAACGTAGGTTCCATAGTTGTAATAAACCTCCATTAATTATTTTTTTTTCTATTTTATAGATATGGATTTACATGAATTTTTTTTTCTCTTATTGATTCTTATGAGGTATAGGATAAATTTCAATTCTTCTACATACAACAATTGTATTTGGTAAAGGCTTCCTACCATGAATTAGGTTTGTTAATCCTACTTGCTATTCATTTATAATTAATTCCCATCATGTAACTGTATAATATTAGAAGATTCTATGAGATGGTTCCCATCATGTAACCTATTTTTAAATTGCCTAGCCTATGGATTATTACTAATGTTTTTTTTCTTTCACACTAATCCTCTAATCCCTAGTGTTATGGTCAATATCCACCCTTGATATTTGATGCATGGTATCATACAATGATTATTTTAATTATATATAGATTATGTATCTTGAGCCTCACCTAATTATGCATATGAAACTTTGTTATTGAAATATACACATGGGTTAAATACAATATCCCAACCTACCTTAGAGTGACATGCCTCTAATTTTAATCTCTTGGCACACTGGTGGGAAATGGGTTATTATTTCTTTCTCTTGAATGGATGAGTACCTAACAACATATCACCCTTGGAATTCTTTATACGCCTTAGGTATAAGTACAATAGTGAAAACTCTAGACTTAGGTTTGTAGGAAGTATGGTAAGGTTCCACCTACATAACCCCCATGTGATTATCACATGGATTTTGTACCATCACTTAATTACGGTCAAATTTGCATTGTAGCTATCCAATGGTGAAGAGGGTTCCTTCTATTTCGTTTACCTAAAGAATTAGGTTATTTCTGGTTTCATTTGGAACTTTTCATTTCACTAACCCAGTGTCGATTCTCTGTGATGTCACCATGAGAGGAATTGAAGGTATTAATAGTTGGGTTTTTCTCACATGATGTCATGGCTTTCTCAATGTGTTCTATCATTCATACTTCTCCCACGTAAGTTTTTTAAAATTCCCTTTATGTTTGCTAATTATTCTCACCCTTGTAACTGTGTTAATCTCTGGTAGTTCCCTATGACTATAGCTAGATTCTTCACCATGTTGAGAAACCATTAGTTTGAACTTGGAATGAACCCTCGGTCAGAATTTTTGTATTTGTCACTCCAGGTAAGTATATTTTTATTTCTGTTTTTAATTTTTATTTTCCCCTGTTTTTCTTGCAATTTTTTTTCCATAATGCATAGGGTTACCAAATTCGAACTAAGGTTCTTGTACTGTTATTTTTGTACTGAGGAAATTCTCTTTTTCTTTTCATTCGAGGTGTAGGATTTATAACTTTTCCCCTCATTTTATTTGATTTTGGGGAAGAAATATCTCACTCAATGTGGAGGTAGGTATTCCTTGTTACTTCCCATCATACATATCATTTGGGAAATTTGAGTAATCCATGACATATCCTGTTGGCTACGACTGATCTCAGAATTTCGCTATAGGTCAAAGAGGAATGAGGGACCTGGCGGTCTCAACTCTCACACGACAGGTGTCAAATTGCAAGTTATGTGGTTGCCATGTGTAGTTTGTCCCTTTTCTCTCTTTTTCATTTAAGTATGATCTTGTCCCCCTAAAATTTTATGTTTTCTCTAGTTGGATTTTATAGGTGATTTCAAAACTATTTATTCTAGAGTCCCTACATTAATGATGAAAGTGAAAAATCAAGATTCACATTATTTGACCTACTAGTACATGCTTGCATCCAAGTTGGTCCCCTGCATACCCTTTGTGTCTCGGATATGACACTAGTGCGTAAGGACCATACTCTTTGAATTATTTCAATATTTGTTTGATTTTGCTTACTAGGATGATTACTAGCCCCGGACTTTGGGGATAAAATTACCACCCTATTGGTACCCAAATTTTTTTTCTTCTTAATTGTAAATGTATGTGTACATTTGTAATCCAGGATTTATGTAGCTCCATCCATAGACTGAACCCAACACAAGTCTAATTTCTTTATGAGGATTTCATAAATTTGTTCTCAATGACTGCGTTTTTTGCATTTTTCCTCTGAAGCAATGCATTTAGTATATATAAATATAATATTGAGGATTTCACTCCTTAGTTTGCTAGTTAAATGATGTTGGTTACTTGTTAAAGTGTTTAACTTAGTTACTGCATTCATATGCTCTCTTTTATCTCAAACCGTTCTCACTGTAAGCATGTAATTCTTATGGTGCATATATATATGAACTCTCATTTCCTGGGTTCAAATGTAATAATTATTTTGTTTATTTTGATGAAAGTGGGCAAATGTATAATAAAATTTTTGTGGGTTAGCCTTTGCACCAAGCATTCATTTGTAGTGTTTTATTACTTACACTTATGGTCATGCATGCAATATAATTTATGGCACTAGTATTTTATAATTGCCTTGAGGAATGTATGGAAGTGATTCCCCAACAGCTTCCACTCCTAGGCTACTGCGTCGAACCTCACATGAATGGTTTAAAGTCAACTCTGCTATGTAGTTTGTAATTATTTTTTTTGGTTTGGCCTTATAATTACCCCGGTACTATACCAGTATATGCATGCCTAATTTATCCTTAATTTCTCTACCCAACAAATCCTAATTTATACCTTTCTTTTGTCACAATTTCATGTGTAACTTATGATTCAATGGGCAAAATGTTGTTATATTATGTTCTCGAAATAATGTGAATTTTTTTAGCATAATACATATTAAAATCTAGCTTCTATAATTTAAAGGTCGAATTTTCTATTAATTTTTCCTACTCATATTTAGTCTGAAGACATCGAAGCATGCGACTATGGATTGATTTATTCATTTTGAAACCCTGTATAGGGCACCTTTATATTTTAATGCTTGCTCGTCCCACCCAACCATGGTTATGTGGTTTGCTCACAAGCACTAGATGTAGAATATCTATGGCCTTTGGACATAACCCATTTAAAGTTTCTAGAACTTATGAACGGTGATACATTATTATTTTCAATATTTTGTTGCTAAAGAAATTATATTTAATTCATCATTCGAGTTGATAATAATTATTCTTACACCTATTTTTAAGCCTGGAAAATTTCTTCCCACCTAGGGGTGACTATAGTTACCATTGACCCTTAAAACTTGTGTTATCCATTACAATACTTTGTTTAATCACTAACTGTATATTTATAAAAATAAAAATAGTTCTTCCAAAATTAATAAGTTATATAAAAAATTAAATGCACATGTGTGGGGAACCAAATATCTAACTAGTTTGATAAAACTCTCACACATAAATAAGCAGTTACTCCCATAGATGAAAGTTATATTTTTCTAGAATGCTGTAATTTCCATTCCTATTAGACCAAGGACACAATTTTTCATTTCTAATAAAAATAAATTGATGACAACAATATTATCCATTACCATTCTCATGAATTTTTTTAGTATAATACATTTTCATAATAGAAAATTTACCTATAGCTGCTACTAGAAGACCACTTGGGACTTGAAATTTTTCCTCCCAATGTTGAACTAGATCCTCCAGTTCCCCTCGAGCTAAGATGTACCTTTTAGGAAATCAACAACCTCTTTGATACCTTAATAATGTATTTTATAAATTTTCTTACATAGCTGATTTTTCCTTAGTGGTGTCTTGCTTTCATGGTTCTACCACCCACTTGTCTAGGCTTTCTTCCATTTTTTCTTTTTCTTTAAAGCTCAATTTTCTCTCCTGTGATGCTTTATTCCACCCTTTCTTAGCATCTTTCTCGAACTAAGTGATTTAATGAATATTTCTCTCCTATCTCATTAAATCTTATTTATTACCTCCTAGGGATTTTTCTTTTTAGGAGTTCTTATTATGGAATATTTATCTCAATCTCATCCATAAATGAGCTTTTTGAAATCTTTTTTGTAAGAATCTCTTAACTCTAGTGTATAAATCCCAAGTATTTCCAATATTTTTACTATTATCAAAAAAATGTTTATTACATCATAATGACTATATTATTCACATTTCATTTCAACCAAACATGGCTTCCTGCCATCCAGTCTAATAATTCGGTCTCCATAACAGTGAACCATTAACATAAACAATTCAGAGGAGTATGAAATCTCCCCCCTTTTTATTTAACACCACCCTCAGTGTTTATTATTCGATTTCTTTTACTTTTGAAACAATGATAGGTAGGCCTCTTGTATATTTTCTTCCAATTCCCAAGTTACCTCCTTGGGTGTAAAGTGCTTCCACTCCACTTTAACCCAAGTGACAACCCAATTTTGGAGCAGGATCTCTTTCCAATCTAAGATGCAAAGTGGCTCTGCCAGAAAATATCCTTCTGGTTCCACCTATATAAAATTCCAATCAATTATGTGAGAGGCATCATGGACATATTTCTTTAACAAAGTCACATGAAAAACATTGTGCACTTTAATATGGCTGGGGCAATGCCAACTGTTATGCTACCAGTCCAACTATGTCCAAAATCTCAAAAGGTCCACAAAATCGTGGTGCCAGTTGTGTATAGGTTTTTGTTTTTCAGGTACTTTTCCTTGACTTCACCCTTAGATAAACATGATCTCCAATATTAAATTCCTTATGACTTCTCTTCTTATCATCATAACTTTTATCTCGGTCTTGTGTAATTTTTATATTTTGTCTAATTTTCTATACTACTTGTTCCATTTCCTGCAATGCCTATAGCCCAAATATCAGTTTGTTCTAGGGTTGACTCCATCTAAGAGGTGTGTGACATTTTCTTCCATATAACGCTTCAAAAGGACTCATATTTATTGATGTTTGGTAGTTGTTGTTATAGGCAAAGTCTGATAAATACATAAAATATTCACATTTTGTTGGTCTGTCCATGACATATATTCTGAGCATGTCCTCCAAAACATGATTAGTTCTCTCTATCTGTCCATATGTTTGTGGATGATATGTAGTACTAAAATTTAACTGTGCCCCCATGCCTCCATATAGAGCTTTCCAAAATTTGGAATTGAATCTAGCATCTTTGGTACCCCATGTAACCAGAATATCTCCTTCATGAAAATGTTAACAATTTGTGTTGTTCCATAAGTAGACTATACATGTATAAAATGTGCTACTTTTCTTAGTGTATCCACTACCACTATTATGGAATCATGTTGTCGTCTTGTTTTTGGCAATCCCATGATAAAATCTAAGGAAATCACTTCCCATTTCCATTTGGGAATGGGTAGTGGAGTTAACAACCCGCCAGGGTGTTGGTGTTCCACTTTCACCCATGGGCATTTGAGACATTTAGATAAGTATTCTGTCACCTCCTTTTTCATTCCCAGCTAAAAAGAATATTTTCTTAATGCTGTTATCATCCTTTGATATCCTGAATGTCCCGAATATGGTTTGTTATAATATTCATTTAATATCAATTGTTTTAGAGTATGCACTTTGGGAACATACAATCTATTTTTGTATATCAATATATTTTCGAAGGTTTCTGCATATCTTGGGATTTTTGTTTGCTACAATTTTTGTTGGATTTCTCAATATTTATGACCTTCCTGTATTGAACTTCTGATCTTCTCTATAAAATTTGTATTGATTTTGCTAAGATATATCCCCATTAAATCATGTGCATGTCTTCTTAATTCATCTATGAATTTCTTTTCTTTTCCTTTTATCTGTTTAATTTCAAACTCTAATTCACTAAGAAAAGATAGCCACCTAGTCTGTCTCGCATTAACATCTGATTGGCTAAAAAAGTACTTTAGGCTGATATGATATGTTACCAATTTTTTTTTTTTTTTTTTTTGCTTAATAGATAGTGCCTCCACATATTTAAGGCATGTATTACAACAACCAGTTCCAAATCATATACTTCATAATTTTTTTCATGTATTTTTAGTTTCCTAGATTCGTAGGCTACTACTGAATTTCCCTGCATCAAAACTCCGCCTAACCCCTCCAAAGAAGCATCCGCGAAAATAATAAATTATTTATTTGTTTCTTCAATATCTAAGATAATGGCTACTGTAAGTAGTTGGTTCAATTTGTCAAAGTTTTCCTAACATTGTTCTATCCACTCAAATTTTATATCTTTCTTCTATAAGGATGTAATAGGGTAGGCGAATTTGGGTAATCCTTCTATGAATGTTCTGTAATATCCCGTGATTCCCATAAACGAGTGGGAAACTAACACATCCTTTGGTATGGTCCAATTTAAAATGTCCATAACCTTTTCATGGTCCACAAACAGTCCTCCTTTGAAATAATGTGGCCCAAATATTGTATGTGGCCGTTATAAAACTCACATTTGCTCAATTTAGCATACAACTTATGTTCTCTTAGAGTTTGCAAAACTAATTTCAAATGTTCATTGTGTCATTATTTATTCATAGAATACACAAAAATGTCATCTATAAACATCAACACAAATTTATCAATGTACTTATTAAGTACATTGTTCATTAAACACATAAAATTTGTTGGTGTATTTGTAAGACCAAATGGTAACACCGCAAATCCGTAGTGGCCATATCTAGCTCAAAAGGATTTCTTATGAATATCTTGATATTTTATTCTTAATTGGTGGTATCCAGTCCTTAAATCGATATTTGAAAATATGGTTTCCCCCCTCACTTGATCGAATAGATCATCAATACGGGGCAATGGGTATTTATTTTATATTTTTAACTTGTTTAATTGTCGGTAATCGATGCACATTCTAAATGTGTCATCTTTATTTTTGACAAATAATATAGGAGATCCTCATGGTGATATATTAGGCCTAATATATCCTTTGTTTAGTAATTCTTGTAACTACATTTTCAACTCTATTAAATCAGATGTACTCATTTTGTAAGAATCCCTAGATACTAGACTTGGACCTGGTACCAAATAAATGGAGAAATATATATCTCTGTGGGGAGGTAAGCCAGAAATTTCCTCTGGAAAATCATCTTGAAATTTCATAATGAATGACAAAGTCTTTAAGTTTTCCTCTTTTTTCTGATGTTCAATTGTTCTTACATGAACCAAAAATATATGGCACCCTTTTTGTACACTATTTTTCATTTGTAAATATGAAATTTTTCTAACTAATGTGGGTTTTGGTATGACTTCAATTAACTAAGTTTGTCCATTTGGACTCACACATCTTACTATTTTTTCTAAACAATTTATGACAACTCCATGTTTTTCCAATCATTCCATGCCTATTAGCACATCATAAGATACTAAGGGGAGTATATTTAGATTGAATTATATGGTATAACCATTTAAATTGATATGAAGCTATCTCACTTGTCACATTGCCATCATTTTTGTACCAATCACCCACTGTACCAACCATGCGGTCTTGAATATTTCAATTTTTAATTTACATCTTTCCACTAGATGGGGACTAATGTAACTTAAAATAGCCTTTGAATCGATTAAAAAATAAACAAATTGGTTTGAAACGAAACCTTCAATATCGATCATCATAGATTGATGCTCAACCTATTTGTCCTCCAACACAACACTTATTCTCAGATTCTTTCAGGTAATATCATTCACTATTGTTACTTTGTGAAAAACTTGAATACTTTGAATTGATATGGGATTATGCAGGTAATCTCTCAATAAGTGGGGCTGACCACACCCGTAACACTTTAGTGGTTATCTCTCCTTAATTCGATTAATATTTTTTTTGTTCATATCCATTGGTTTGGATCCCGTTTGATATTGCATCTGCTGATTTAAATTACCTTTACTGAATTTCACACATTGATGATCCTTTATAAAAAATTTAAGATAAGTAGTTTTTTATCTCTTTGATCCCACTGTAATTTTTATTTTTGTCCTGAATTGGCCAAGGCTTTGAACCTTCACCCCTATTCTTAAACTACTAGTAGAACAACCTTTCCTTCCTTACTGGCTCATCCATGGTCTTAGGATTGTCGAACTCAATCTTTTATTTATAAATGATGGGTAAACAACTCACAAATCATTGTACCTTGGATTTCTCTTCTTTAATATATGGAGTGTATTGTAATAAATTGGTAACTTTTTCCACAAAATCGTTAAAAGTTAATTGTCCCAACCTTAACTCATGGAACTACTTGGTGCGACCATCATAATACCATTCATTCAGATCATGGGACTTAAATTGTTTCTGAAATTCCTCCCAAGAAAACATCTTTTCTTCCAACAAGTGCAAAATTTTGGCCTCTTCTGACTAGAGAGTAGTTTCTCCTTGTAGCTGGTAAATGACCAATATGGCCTTCAAATTACTCTCATACTCATAAAATTAAAAATATTTTGTCATGTTAAGAATCCAAACTTCTGCATCCTCTTCCTTATTCCCATTAAAAATAGGAGGTTTTGTTTTCCAAAATTATCCTTGTAACTCCATTTTCTTCTTTCCTTTCT
>APFE030732334.1:0-23822 GCA_000404065.3 Pinus taeda | reverse complement strand
CATTGATGTAAGGTTGCACAATGTGTCGAATATCATGGAATGTGTATGACATTGCACGTTGGAAGGTGGCACCGACATTCTTTAAGCCGAAAGGGAGTTTCTTATAAGCGAAAGTGCCCCATGGACAGATAAAGGTGGTCTTGTGTTGATCAGCGGGGGAAATATTAATCTGGTTATAACCAGAAAAGCCATCCATGAATGAATATATTTCACTCCCGGCACACTCATCAATGAGCTGGTCAATGAAGAGTGTAGGGAAGTTATCTTTGGGACAAGCTCGATTAATATCACGGTAGTCAACACAGACCCTGATAGTGCCTTGTTTTTTAGGGATAGGGACAATATTAGAGACCCAGTCTGTGAGGGGGATGGGGTAAATAAAACCATCTTTGAGAAGATTTTCCACTTTCTCCTTAATAGCTGCAGCCTTTCAGGGGTGCATGGGGCATAGACGTTGTCGGACAGGTTTGGCACCCGGATAGGTAGGTATCTCATGCACCACAATGCTAGGATCGATGTCAGGCATCTCTTCGTAATACCATGCAAACACATCACGAAATTCACGAAAAAGACCCATATAGAGCTTAATCTCCTCTGAAGTACAAGTTAATCCAACATGGATGTGCTCAACAATCCCTGGCTTAACAGAGATGTCAATAGGCTGGTTTGTGTGATGTTCCCCATGTTCCCTTCAGAAGACACTTGATAAATCTGAATAGGTGTTTGAATAGGTTGAAAAGGGAAGCAAGAAGCAAACCGCTCAAAACAAGCAAGCATTTCCTTATGGGTAGGGAGAAACGAGGAACGATGGTGATGATCAGGCCAAGGAGGTTCCTCGAAAGACATGGTCTCAATGATCGCTTCATCAGAAGGAAAAAGTTCATGTAACGGGTCTGAAGAAGTGCTATCTCCAAGCCAAGGGGGCTGCATGTACGAGTCGAGAGCTCTACTCAAAGGAGCAGGTTCAGAGGAGGGAGCCGATGCAGAAACAATTTCGATGTAGTTGAGCTCGAAAGGACTCAACGGCATCTCATCACCCCAGGAGCCTATCTGATCAGGAGGGGGAAGAACCCATGGATCAGAGCAAACAGAAATCATATTAATGTGGGTGACATTGGGAGGTGGGAGTGAAAAAGCACCCATAAGGGTAGGATCTTTAAAGAGTCTGACACCCACACTCTCAAGAGGGACTGAGGTATGCTCCATGAAAGGCACATTGCCATCGGAGGAAGAGGCGAAGAAGGAGAGCTGGTCTACGGTGACAATCTTCCCTTGATGAGGGAAATGAATGACACGGAATAGAGACGAGGCCACGGATCACATGGCATAGGTCCAGCTCCATCCTAAAGGAGGTTGTAAGTTAAATTGGTGTCGACAACTTCAACCTCTACTTCGACCGTCTTTCCTTCCAACGTAATGGGAAAGCATTGGAGGATACCATAAGCACGAGACTCTCTCCCATCAGAGGCTTCCAAGGTCGTGGGAGACTGGCTCAAAGTTGAAGAACCTATAGCCTTCCAAAAAGCAACAGACATTATGCAAGTAGAAGCGCCCTCATCAATAACAGTACAATGAATCATTTTGGAATTGATGACGACCTGAATAAGGAAGGCAATTTGGTGAGGCAGCCTTGGTATATGACTATCCAGGTCAAAAGTAATCAAATCTGAGTCAGCTAGGTCAATGCCACCCATGGTCGATAGCAAAGACTTCCTCTGAGAGGGGCAACTCTGGAGAACTTCTAATGCGGACATAGCTGACGGAGCTTGGGCTAAGTCCTCAATGATGCTATAGTGCTGGAAAGCACGACCATTGGGATTGTACGAAGATTTTTGGAGTACACCTTTAGAAGGAGGTCGTATGATCGTTTCAGTACTAGGGTCGCTCAATATGAAGGGGGCCAGAACTGGACGGAGGAGCACTAGAGGGGACCTCAGGATCCTTCCCAGCAGGCGATGTTTTGCTCAGGTACTAATGTGGACGGGAATCGTCCCAGCAATAAATACCTGAGAGCCAAAGGGAGAAGAGGATTGAGACGGATCAGCCACCATTTGAGTTTGTTGTGAGGGAAAAGGCTCTTTGAGCACGGCAAGATTTCCAGAGGCACCCTTCAGCAAACGACTAACTTCAGACCGCCTTGGGAAGTCTTTGGTATAGTGAAACTCGCCACAGATAATGCAAGGATACTTGGGTTTGCGTTTGGCGCCTTCCTCAGGTGGAGGTTTAGGGGAATCCTGCTTCGGCTGTTCAACTTTATTCTTCCCTTTTCCCTTCTTTTGCCCTTTCGAGGATTTATCTGCCATGATGGACTGGACGGCATTCACCTCGGAGGTACTACTAGCATTGGATACACCCTGAGAAGCATTTTCACTTGAAGCATTCTGCTTTTGCTTTCCAGGGTTCCCAGAAGATTTCTTAGAAGGCAGATTAACAGAACCAATAACACCATCAACAAAGGGTTTTGGCGAAGCTTTAGAAGTTCCTGGCCTCGGAGCATCAGGCAAATAATCATACAACGTACTGGACTGGGAGTAAACCAAGTCAAGGTACTAAGCATGCGCGATATCTTGCTCTTCAGTTACACACGCTCCCATTGCAATGTCCCAGCTATTGGACCGACAAACGAGGTTGTGAACCAGTCAGTCAAAAGCTTATCAAGGATCCAAAACTTAATCAAACGGCACCATCATCTCCATTCATGAATATTATCGGAGATATGCGTGGCCATAGATTGTTTTAAGGATGTCAGCAGATGCGTGCCCATTTCATAGCGAATCGGCAACTGAAAATGAGTTAAGAATGCCATAGCTAACGAGTTGAAGTCCTTAAAAGATCCACGAGCTAACTCAATATACCACTTAGCAACAGAGCCAATGAGAGTTCGTTGTAAAAGGCGAAGTCAGATCGAATCATCAAGCCATGAGTTTGACGAACACCATAGATGATATGTCATAACATGAGCCTAGGGACCTTCTCTAGCTTTGCCATCAAACTTGGGACAATTGCCTGGAATTTTAGTTGGAATCGGTGACCAATACGAATTATGAAGAATGGGATCATTGGTCTGTTTGGACACGTTTGGTAAATCCAATGTCGCTAAAAAGGGTAACTAAGGATTAAAGGGCATTTGCGGCCGCGGGTAGGAGGTGGTCCCAAAGTTCCATCTAGCCATTTGTTACCCCCATTGGTTTTGTCCAAACGGACTTGGCCCGTAAGGGTTATGCCCATAGGGGTTATAGTTGTAATTGGATGGTTGACCTTGGACTTGGCCCCTAGCACTCCATTGATTACCAACTTGACCTGCAGGAGCAACATAGGGTTGCTGGAATTCTGATAAGGATTTACCTACAGTTGTTGATAATTTTGATACAGGGCAAATTTGGCTTACCCTTGGGATTGTTGGGTACCATAAGGTGGCTGGGCTCCAAACTGGGCCTGGTAGCCAGGCTGGATTTGATAAGCAGGTTGGGATTGAGATCCAACCTGAATCTGAGAACCAGCTTGGGTCTGGAGCCTAGACTGGGGCTAAAAACCGGGTGGCGTTTGAGAAGAAACCATCATTTGACTGCCCGGTTGAGTAGACCGAGACTGTTGTCCTCGAATAAATTGAGGTTGAACCATCTAGCCAGAAGGTTGACCTAGCTGAGATTGAGGCTGACTCACCTGCCCAGAAAGTTGAGCATGCTGGGTAGTGGGTTGTCCTTGCACAATTGAGGGTTGTCCTGATTGGCCAGATGGCTAAGCAGACTAGACGGTTGGTTGACCTGGTTGATTTTGAGGCTGACCACTCTGTCCAGTCGGTTGACCAGACTGGACAGTGGGTTGGCCTTGCTGAACATACGGCTGACCAACTTGCCCAGAAGGGTAGCCTTACTGGACACTTGATTGGCCTAGTTGAGCATAAGATTGACCTACTTGCCCAGAATGGTAGCCTTGCTGGATACTTGGCTGACCTTGTTGGGCATAAGGTTGTCTCGGGTTACCAGAGGGCTGTCCAAAATAGGTAAAGGAAGAACCACCAAAGGCCGAAGGTTGTTCCTGGTAGGGTTGTCCTTGTGGGCCTCCAGGTTTCCCTGTATAAGGTTGTCCGTAATATGGTTGACCTCTATATGGTGGCCCTTGAAAATTTGCAGGCGATGCTTGGCGACCATGATAAGCAGAAGTGCCCCAAGCAACTAACAAAGGGACTGTGACCTCAACTGTGGGTTGAGTGGCTATAGGTCCGGGACAATAAATATGAGCTCCACAAGAATCATAATAATTAAATGGATTTTGAGGATCCGGATTCTGAATAGCTTGTACATACTAATCATATGTCAGCCCTACTAGAATGAAACCAGAAGAAGGTGAGGCACTTAGTGCGGGATCGACAACTCCTACCTTTGGGCCACTATAGGTAGGACCAGCAGAAGGCCCGGCAATAGTAGTGACCACTAAAGAGGCAGTGGCAGCACTAACAATAGGGGTTGAAGTAGCCACACAAACAGTTGGTATGGTCGGAACGGATGTGACAGATGCATTGTGAATTTGAGGGATGAATGACTCCAAAGTCGGAGGGACGGTACGAGACCATATGGAACTCGAAAGGGGAGACCTGGAACCAATGATGTCTGACAAAGCATTATACCTTAAAGGCAACGTGACACCAAGGGAGGTCACACGGAAAGGTGAAGTCCCTGTTGCACGAAAAGGTGAAGTTTCTGGTTCTGTAGGAATATGCATGTTCATACAATAATCCTTGACATCTCTCAATGGGGAGTCCCTAGCCTATATATAGGCCTCATACATACAATACCATGGGTCATTACCATGGTTCCCTCAATACCATCTATCTAATACCATGGGCTTATTACATTATTGCTAACTACTTGTGGTCCCTTACATGATACGGGTTAACCACCTTATTTATTATTATGGCCCATCCCATTATCACATTATTCCCTTAGGTACCTCCCTTTGTACCCCATATCATCCCCCCTAGGTACACTACAAATCCCCAAATCATTTGTTTTATCATTTTTCAACTGAAAAGCTCCATGTACGCACCTGCGAACGTTGAAGTTATCAACCTACGTCCAATTGAAACCTAAAGATGCCACAAAGCACCCAATTTTCTCTTTAGCCTACTCAGAACCTTTTCAATTGTTCACAATTGCCAACCAACCTGTTCATAGCTAGTTCTCCCTAATTCCAGGTATTTAAGCCATAATTCACTGGAAAACCTTTCAATTTCAGAATCAGTTCCTGCGTTTGTTAGTTAAAGTGAAAAATTAATTAAAGTAACTCAAGTAACTTAAGCTTACACTGTACTCAACCACATTTTCCCTAAAAAACTAAAAACCACCTCCCCCATTCTCAAATCCACAAGAACTGAGAATGGTTGCCCCAATTGCAATGGATGTGAGACCTATTTCCACTCCTCATCTAGACTTAGACCATCTCCCCCTAGCAGACAAGTGTTTCTAGATAAAGGACACCTTTATCCATGAATCCCCTCTCAAACTCTACTACCTATACTAAGACCAATACCTAAACCATGCTGATAAAATTGGTTTTTGGGAGTCCAATTTGCCCAAGTACCAATTCCCTAAAGTTCACATTTTCCCAGAAATTTTCCATTACTGCCATGCAAACTATATCCCCAACCAAAGAGTAGTGATGCCCCCCAACCAGACTATACTTTTCACCATCACTGTTGAATCCATAAATGAGATGCTGCAACTTCAACCTGACCAAAACTTGA
This sequence comes from Pinus taeda, assembly GCA_000404065.3. Classification (NCBI taxonomy): domain Eukaryota; kingdom Viridiplantae; phylum Streptophyta; class Pinopsida; order Pinales; family Pinaceae; genus Pinus; species Pinus taeda. The sequence continues at coordinate 18,079 of APFE030732334.1, read as the reverse complement.
CTCCCCTCTCCATTGGACAACTATTGGACTTATTTCCCAAGCTTAGCCCCGCAAGATTGGCCCAAATAATCCAAACCTACATTGTGGAAGAAAAGTGTACCCCCAAAAGAACCTCCTCCATATGTGTATACCATATTTTCACCATTTGGCCAAGACATTGTGGCAATGATATCCAGTGTCCTAGGTTATACCACCAGTGAGTATATAGATGAGATCATCTTGGTTTTCATTTCCATATACACTCTAGAACAACCTCCTGTTATTATTTATGATTATGCCAAATTTATAGCTGATAGAATGCATGACCAGATCCTCAGAATGAGCAATGAGAGAGTCTTCAAGTACTCCCCTGTTTTGTACCACCTCTTCCTATACTACGAAGCTGACAAGTTCCCATTTATTCTTCATAAGCTTGACACAAAAGGTCACCCTAGGTCAGTAATTCTCTAGACTCCATTGATCCACAAATATGACTCTCCATATTCATATACAAACTTCATAGATGTATTTGTGCATCCCATTGTGTCAATGCTGATAGGCAAACCTCCTCCAAGAATCAATTTAGATATAAGGAGGATCCTACAACTCTCAAAACAATCCAAAGTGGGGGATTGGTACTTGTACCAAAACCACGCTGAGATTAGAATTTATGGTTGTGAGTTGGCCCCATATAAACTACCCAAATAGCTCCCAAGGAGGTTATTTGCTCTGGAGTACTATAGGCAGATAATCAATTCATATGAGGTACATTTTGTCAAAGCCAAAAAAAGGCCTAGCTCAGAATCAAAGACCAATTAGGCCACTTTATTTGTAATAGACGAGAAGCTGGAAAGGAGGCAGACGAAATCCTTCAAAGGTTAAATCTGAAACTGAGCTTCATATGGAAGTATGATCCCTTGGATTTCATTTGCAACAGAAGACAAAAAAACAAGATGGCTCCCCACATTCACCACCATATCCCTGAAATAGAAAAGTATGCCAACCAACTGGAATGGGTGGAAAACACTTTAGAAGATATGGATAGCACTGAAGTTGCTATGGAAAACACTTTAATTGATCTAGAGAAACAATTTGATGAGGGTTTTTTCCTGCAGGTGCTAGAAGAATGACAGGTCTAAGAAGAATCACAGGTACAGGAAGAGTCACAGGCACAAGAAGAATCAAAAGCACCAAACCAATCAGATATACCAAAACAATTAGAGAAAACAAACAGGCCAAAGGCCACCATGAGTACCCCCTGAGTCGTACAAACTCCTCTAAATGAGGATAAAAACCTCAAGAGAAATAGGGAAGGGGCCACTCCTTCAGGAAGAACAACATCTCAAGCCTATGCAGAGACAAGCCAGGCAAAGAGACAAAGAATGAATCCTGTCTCTAAACAAGAATATACAGAGGAGATAGCTGAGGTTACCAGCACAGAAAGAGATAAGAGTAGGCATGCCACTCCATCTAGAGGCATCCTAGAACCTTCCACGTCACACACTCAGATGTTGGAAAGGTAGCAAAGTGTTGAGGTATCCTCTTTTAGAATGCCAACAGACAAAGACCAAGACATCAAAGAGAGATACAAAGAAATAAAAGCTAGGAATGAGAGGCTGAAAGCCCAGACCTATGCACAGTACTTGAAGATGACCTCTACCAATCAAACAAGGCTTATGTCAGCCTATGATGTTAAAGAGGGGAAAATTCAAATGACCTTCATCAAGCCGACCACTTAGTAGCCAAGGATAGCAACAGATTTTAAAAGAGTGGATTTTGAAGTACTGGCAAGGGATATTCATCTCATTGACTAGATTGAGTTGCATAAACAATCAGGTGAGATGATTTATTCTACACTGATGGGGAAAGCCATATCTGCCCACCAACTGTAGAACTCTTTAAATAATATGTCAGCTCAGTTTCATTTGGAGAAGGCCTCTTTATAGGTCAAAGATACAAGAATCAAGTCCTTAGAGTACTTAGTGATAGGATTGGGACATGATCCCAAAGATGTAAAAGCAACAGAGCAGCTCATCAAAAAGAAGAATGATGACATTGCTGCACTGAAGAAGCAGCTCAAAATTCCTCAGCTGCATCACCCTCAAACCATGGAAGTCCTAGAAGCACAAAAAGGAAATGAAGAGCTTATGGACCTAGTCCTTAAGCTAAATGATCAGCTTAAAGAAATAGAGAAGGAGTTGGACATTTTGATTCAGTGCAAACAAAGTGACCTGGCAACAACTTCCACAACTGCCATTCCCACAGTGACAACAATAGTTCCTTCCACATTGGCAGCATCATTGGCACCAACAAATCCACATACCAAAACACTGCCTATTACAACTAAATGCCAGCAGCAGGCACTTCAACTGAAAAAACAACTAAACTAGTAAAATCTATGGAGGAGATGTCCATCCAAGCTACAGAGCTTAAAAGATTAAAGGAGAAAGTGGAAAGTTTATAAAATTGTTGTAAACTTGCCCAAATTCAGCAAAGAGAGGAAACACAGAAAGCCCTAAGGATGGGTGAGAAAATGAAAGTCCTAGAGAAAGATTTGAGATTGCAGAAACCACTAGGGCGGACTAAAGAAATGCTCTTGGCCAATATCATTAACTCTGTCAATGATGTTTGGCCATCAATTCAAGTAATATTTAAGCAAACTGAATTGGTGAAGGTAGCCGCTGAGGCTATCCAGAAAGTAAGGGAAGAATTAGGAGACCAATCATAGGATGCAAATCGACTCATCCACCTCCTAAATAGTAAGAACAGGTATGAGCTCCATGAGCTTGGTGTAGAGGATAGGACTGAAGCCATCCTAGAGATTTAAAAAGTTCTTTCCAAAAGAAACCTTATGCTCAACTTGGAAGAAAAGTACCACAACATGCAGGTGGCCGTTGACAGGTTTATGGCCAAATTTCAAATTCTAAGGGACAAAGTCCTCCCCAGTCCTATGGTCATCAATGATACACTCACGACCCAGTTGGACTATAGTGATAGACTATGGAGGATGGCCAAGGAACAAGCCAGCACTTCAAGCATTAAAGCTTTGCCTACTCGAAAGGTACTGTAAGATACATTAGAGAACCTCTTTTTCTTAGAACATGAGGTGAAACATTTGTTTCTTACCAAGCCCAATTTTGAAAAGTACACAAACGCACACGAAATTTACAAGAGAATGTTAAAGGTGATATTGCCTGAGGCAAAATGTTGGGAAAAAATGACAGATTTACTTTGAAGAGGTTTTACAGCAAAAAGTTACCACAGTAAATCTGAAGGCAGCCAGGTGAAACAGGTGAAAGATAGATAAGTAGGGCCGAAGAGTAGCAGAGTCAAACAATCAGCAACACCACAATAAAAGGGACAGCAACAAGTAGTTTCACATCTGTCTCTATCTTCATGCATGAAGATATTTTATTTCCTAGATTAAATCTCAAACTGTTATGAGATATTTTGTAATTATTTTTTGTATAGATACTTCATATTTCAAAGTATGTAGGGTGGATTCCATGACATTTCTATAGACTTTTTTCTCTCAAATAAAAATTCTATTGTATCAATGATTGGATTGGCTTGTCGGATCAAGGAATAAATATCAGATATTTCACAGGATTCTTGTGTAAAGCGAAATACAAATAATTATTCTCTCATGTTTATGGTTGTTTTTTCTTATGTTTCTTCATAATGTTATATGTTTCTCTAAAATCTAAATGTATAATAAGGAATGATATTTCATAAATTTCTTGAATGCACTATGGCTTAATTGTTGACATTCTAAATGTTTTCTGCTAAACCATCTTAGTTAGGGAATTCTTAACTGCTCCTTAGCTTCCATAGTTTCTCCCTTGGTCTAACAAAGGATTCTTAGTTGCCCTTTGTTCATGATCACCCTCTATTCTCCATTCTGATCCCAGTCCAAGGATTCTTCATTATCCTTTCACCCTGGTTAGAATCATTTCATCCATTAGACCTGAAGATTTTCCTTTTGCTTTGCTAGCGTGCCCTGTGAACATTCCCTTTAATGATCTAGTCCAGTTATGCTATCCTTTGATTGACTCCATAGTCCAATGGCTTGAAGACCTAGCTCTATCCATCTACTTTAAGAATTCCCCCACCCAACCCTCAATTCAAAACAAAACCCTGTGAACACTAAGAACTAGCCTAAAATCTCATAAAAACAAAGCTAAACTATAAAGAGGGAGCCCTCTCTAGACTTAGGTTGGCTAGAACCTAAGCCTAAAAGATTAGTTTGTGGTTACCTTGGATGATTCCTTCTTTTGATAACTTCTAGGGAAAACTTCTGAGTGATAACATAGTGGTAACCATACTGGGGACTCAAATCCTCAGTCTTAATAAACCTTTGAGAAAAATTCAAATCTTTATTTCAAGCCTCTTGAAGGGTTTATTAGAAGTTATTTAAAAAAATTCATAAAAAGAAAGTAATTAGAAAAGCTCGAAACTCTGGCTTCAAGAAGAACTCACTATACTAGGGCCAATCCAAATCTAAACTCTACCCCATTAGTGGATAATCCCAACCTGATTTTGAGAAGATCCAAAAAACAATAAAGTTCAGTTAGTCTGACACCTTCAATCAAAGCAGATCCATGCCTTGATGAGTGGTTTCTTTTAGAATACCTCCCCTTTGATGAGTCATTTGACCTTTCCCTATTCAGAACCAGGTCTGAAAGTGCACTTGATGACATAGTTCTAGATCCAGAGTTTATTGCAGACCTCGAAGTCCAAAAGGAAAATCAATCAATTGATGAGTATATTCTAAATTCCCCTCAATAATCCCTTACTACTGCTAAGATCCCTTAGCTTTCTAAACCAATTTCAACTACCCTTAGTTCACCATTATTCCCTTCCACCTTTAAAGTTCATTCCTAACCTCCATTTATACCCTCACTTCCCTACCAACCTATCATTACACATCAATCACCTATTACTCCCAGTTCTCCATCAACTACTGCATCATCTCCTGGTACCCCAACTTCACTTCTTAGCCCTACCCAACTTAGCGCCATGGCAAATAGATATGCTTCTCTTGCGTTACCTGCCCCACTTGGTCCCATGCCACAAGATTACCAGAACAAAATTTTCCAATTTGATGGCATAGGACCTTATACAACATAACATCATGTAAACAAAATGAAAAACTACTTTGAATTGCATGAAATTGATATTGGAGATGTTCATATGAGACTTTTTGCACAGACTCTAGCTGGTGATGTAAGAACATGGTTTAGAGCTTTACGTGCTAATAGCATAGATACTTTAGAAATATTTTATCAGCAATTTTTAAATAGATGGGAAAAGGAAAAAGAACCCTCTACAAATCCTTTCAGAATATGAAAACATCAGGAGAGGACCAAATGAAACAATCCACAATAATTATACCATATTTAACAATATATATAATGCAATACCAGTCAATCTTAGACCCCCACCTAGCTTAGCTATGATAAAGTTTCTTGATGGGTTTGATACTGATATGGCCTTCCAACTCAGATAGAGAAATCCTCCAACTTTAGAAGATATGCAGAGTGTAGCAATTACTGTAGAATCTAACTTGTTAGCAAAAATAGCTAGGGTTAGCAATGAAAGGAGAGGACCCTTGAAAGATGAAGACTCACCCTCTAACCTTAAAATAGATGTTCTAACCAAGGGTATGGAAAAACTTATGGATAGGATAGAGAACATTGAGAGGAAGCCTCAATAGGATAATCAACATGCACCTCCAGTGAGAAATCCAAACTTTAGAAAGAATCAAAATCAAAATACTGGAAAAAATGGACCTAATTAGAACATTAGGCCTCCCTTTCAAGAAATCTATGCTGAAACATCCCATCCAAATGACCCTAAACAAGATACACACATAAAATTGATGGGATTGGATGATGAGGAAACTGTCTTTTTGACCCAAGATGAGCAGGAACTGCATATGTTGTAGCAATTGCAGACCCAATCTGGAGAATCATTTTATTATAAGAAAGGGTATGATTCTGCCATTTTTGAGGTACATAAAAAATACAATCTAAGGAGTAAAAATAATTCTAACACTCTTGACCAGGTCAAGAAAACAGTGCCAAATCAACCCAAGAAAATCAAAACAGCTCCAGTTACTAAAACTCTCCAAATCCTCCCTAGACCAAATCAGAACCCTTCAGGTCCCACCATTGTAGATATAACCCATGACCAACCCACTAATGATCAACCATCCACTTCAATCCCCTCCAAGGAGAGTGGAGAAATCTCCAAACACCATATTAGAAAATCCACATAAAAAGACTTCAAATGCAGAAAAAGAAGAGAAACCTACTCCAATTCCTGCTATGAAAATTCCAAGCACTCAAATAGAAAAAGCCTCTTTTCCTTTCAATTTGGGAGTAGAGGTAGCTAAACTGAAAATTTCAATTCCCTTAACAGAGATGATTAAAACTTAAACCTATATGTGTCAAATAAACAAAACCTTAAACTTTGTTGAGAATGAAGACTCCGTTAACTTGTTTGATGATCAGCCTGAGCTTATATTCGGTCTTGATGTTAATGGAAACCCATTAGAAGGAGGGATACCACCCTTTTATATTAGCCTTAGCATTCATGATAAAATCTTACACAATGCACTGTTAGATTCGGGAGCTTCACACAATTTAATGCCTAAATCAATTATGGAAAAATTAAACTTGGACATTACTAGACCTTACAAGGACTTATTTTCTTTTGATTCAAGTCAAGTAAATTTTCTAGGGTTAATCAACGACCTGTGTGTTTCCTTGGTACAATATCTGGCTAAGACTATTCTCATGGATATAGTAGTGGCTGACATCCCACCTAAATATGGCATGCTATTGTCTAGATCATGGGGGGTTAAACTCCAAGGATCTTTGCAATTTGACATGTCATATGCCACAATCTCAGTCTTTGGACAACCTAAAAAGTTGTACAGAGAGACCCTAATGAAACATGCAGTGAGTAGCTGGGACAGACCTCAAAACTTCCCTATCTACTCCTTGCATTCAGACATTGATTCTTTTATTTTGTATAATGTTGAACATGTTAGAGTTAGTCTGGTCAGTCCTCCATCAGAGATCAAAACTCTTTATGCATTTCATTTTTAGGTGTCCCGCTCCATTCATTCAGCTGCATTCCGCTAGGGGCATGCCATAATCTGATGGAAAAGGTCATGCTAGTCATTTCCCCTCATGTCTGGCTCATGTTGGCTTAGGTCTTTGGTCAATGATCAGTAAAGTCCATGACATTCAAGGTCTGGTCCTTTAATGGACAAAAGTCATTTTTGATCATTAGGTCTAGGGATTAATCAATTTGGTCTTCAAACATGTCCAAAAAAGCCATGCAGGTCAAAGTGAGGCCCTTACACAGTTATGATTCAGAGAGTTTCATCGTCATGGTGATAGACTTCGACCGTTCTTCAAAACTCTGTTTTGAAGAAAAGTCAAACAGTGTCATTTGTGATAAAAATTTTAAAAAAAATCGTCAGTTGATTTCTTCAGGTGCAGGCATGGTTTCTGTGGCCAAACACTCTGTCATGCAATCCCTACAAAGAGTGCCGAAAATTTCATCATTTGAGCTAAAATTTCAAAGGGAAAAGTGAAATTCAGTGTTGCTTTAAGTCAGTGAAAAAGTGTCAAAACATAACATTAGAAAAATGGGTTTTTGAAGAAGCAAAAATTTAACCCATGACTTCCAAGTCTTTATCTACAAGTTTCCACCAAAATCAAAGTCATTGTGCTAATCAAGGTCATAGAGAAAGAGTGCAAAGTGTTGTAGAGTGCAAAGCACGCGTTTAGAGTAATTTGGAGACAGTTTCCAGGGTGCGGCGCACACAAAGGGGCGTGGCGCACACAGAGCCTCCCCTCAGTGCATTTTTTCAACGGGCGCGGTGTACACCCACAAAGGGCCGACATCATGCCAAATCACCTCAAATTTCTTGTGATACCCATCAAATTGACAGGTAGGCTCTATATCACGGCTTGCTCATCAAATTTTATGTATCATATGGTGGTTCTTGGCTATGTTTAATTGCCATAAAACTCATAAAACCAACCACTCAAAAAACATCAAAACTATGGTGGCTAGGGTTGCATAATTGTGGTGTTGATGCCAAGGCTCTATTTTCCTACCATTTTTCCCTCTCCTACCATTTTTCCCTATCCTCCCTTTCTCATTTTTCCTATTATCCCTACCCTAAAACACTACCAAACCCTATCCCCTATCCCTCCACTCTTTGGTCAACATAACACCCCAAACCCTACCTTGTCAAATCCCCTAACTCCCCTACATATCCCTAAACAAAACTTCTCCCCATAACCCCTATTCCTATCACATTACTCCCCTCCTAATACTCCCTTTTTTTTCATTGTTCCCCTTGGTGGCAAATATCACAAAAGCACCCAGTTTCACACCATCATCAAAGGGCAGCCCAAGTACAGTACACACAACAACCATGGCATCTGAGCATTCATCAGAGTATGAGATGGAGACACAAAGTGATTCATCCTCGGAAGAACAGGCTCCTAGGAGACATCACAAGAGTGGAAAACATGTTAGGGATGAGCCCACTACCCTCACTAAATTACAAGCATGCCCTCTTGCCATGTCATGTTCCAATTCTATTCTGTTTTGGATTTTTTGTCAAAAGGTGCTAATTTAGAGTTCATCATGAGTTGGCCCGTCTTTTTGTGCTTCACCTACATGGAGGTCAGTCTATCTTGGCCGGGGTCACCTTCACATTGACACCCGAAACTATCTCAGTGGCAACAGGCATACCAAATGTTGGAGAATAGTAGCACAAGAAAAAGAAGGTGGATAAGCAACATTATGAGCCTTACATTAAGGCCAGATTCTTGAGGCATCTCAGAAGAGTCTTTCCATTCAGATATTTGAAAGACGAGTATGCTCCACTCATGAAATTGATCATCAAATACTTCAGCTGTGAGGGGAGGTTCTCTCGTCTATATGCCTATAACATCAGGTTGCTCATGCACTTTACCAGGGTGCGGATGATGAACCTCCCATTTTCGTATGCAGGAAAATAGAGAGGATGAACACCTTCATGCAGCATAAGACCCCTCAACAGCAACTTAACAATGTTTATCACTTTGCTCTTATCTAGATTTTGGTGGATCATCAGTTGGGATTGCAGGGCATTGCTTGGGAGGACTTCATCTCCCGTGACCTCTTCAGCACTTTACAGGTACTATCAGAGCTAGAGCATGAGATAGGTGGTCGTTCTCATCAGTATGAGCGCCATGAGATCACTACTATGCCAATATTTGTTATATATCAGAGAGGTAGTAGGCACTTGTTTGAAGCAGCAAAGCGAGTGTTATCTCCACCTGGGGTGGAAGGGGCCTTACTTCTGGCATTGACGACATAGGTACAGGACAAGGGCAAGAAGCCCATGCATGATGAGGGGCCATCAGGTGAACAAGAGGCCGACTTCATCCTCATTCAGGATGATGATGCAGATGTGGAGAGTGCCAAACTTGGGATGACCATTCAGGAGAAGAACACGAAGATCCAAGACTTGTCACTCAATTTGGAGAGGGCCAAATGGATCATCAGGTATCTGGAGCAGAGGAACAAACAGCTTGAGGACCATCATGAGATCATGGAGCTGCAAAGCATCCGTGAGAATCGACAAGTTGCCCAACAAAGGAGGATCGAGCTCACCACCTTGGAGCAAGAGATTAAAAATGACCGTGAGTCCTGGTTAGAGCGGATAAACATCCACCTTGAGAGACTATTGGAGAAGGCCGATAGAGACAAAACCATACTGAGGAGGATGGTTTATCATTACAGGGCACGGAACATGAGTGCGAAGGCTCGGATGAGGAGCTTGAAGGCAAAATTGAGCAAAGCAATAAAGAGGAAAAAGAGGCAAAAAGAGTAAGATCGGCTTCGAATCTTGGCTAAAGCCTCTGTGGCCCAACAAAGTGCCTCTTAGAGAACCTCCAACCCAAATTTCAAGACATTTGGAGCAATTTTGGTCACATGGAAATTTTTTGGTCACAACACAGGGTTTTTCTCCCTGTGCTTAGGATTGGGAGCTCAAAATGACAAATGGCTTGCATTTTTGGATTCATCATGCAAAATCACGACTATTGGTGCTTGGACAAGAAATTTGGGCATGATTTGGGTCTCCAGGAGGCCAAAAACACCCAAAAAATGGCCTCTCTACCCCTATTTTGACACACAGGAAGTAGTCTTGGGAGAATGAAGATTTGGAGGGGCAAATGAGCACAAAATTCAGAAATTTCACTTGGGTTGGAAAGTAGACAAGCCAGGCTTTCCAACAAGTGCACTTGGGCACATTTTGGACTCCTGTAGGTGCCTCAAAATAGCCTCAAAAGTGGCGCGGCACATATAGAAAGTGGCGCGGTGCATATAGGGAAAAAGGCCCAATTCACCTTCGTTTCGCAAAATTTTGATTTGCGACTTTCTCCAAGTGGGCCCGCTCATCTACACTTCACTTTTTTCGGCACATAAGGAAAATTTTAAAGTATTTTCACTCCAAATTGACTTCTATCCAAGTGGCAAAGGGAGGCGAGCGGTCACACAAGCCATGTGTCATGTTTGTAACGCTGCACCTGTAGCTAATGGTTGGTTTTCCATCTCCATTTTGTAATGATTTGAGAAACTCCCCAACCCTTGGGAATTCTATCTCCTCATGGCACATTTTATATATTGTATGCAAACCATTTGCAAAGGGTTGGTTGGCTTGTAATTTCTGGGAGACTGTGGGAAAGAAACTTTGTTTCTTCATTATATATTTTGACAAAGGATTAATGAAAGGCAGTGGCTCTGTTTCATGAGATTCATGTGGTTGTGAGTGTATCAAATGTGTCTCTTATGTTTCATATGTATTTCGTTTATGTTTCACATGTCATTTCATATTCGTTTCCAGTGAAATTTTCTAAGTTAGATAAGGTATAATTCACTTTTATTGCTCTGCCTGTGGGAAAATTTCATGTTCAGTGTTCTTTCTTTTGTTGAAAAGGATTCATGTACTTATTCCCTTTTCACCCTCCTAAGTAATCTCTCCATTCCGCGTTATTTCAAAATTAAATTGCTAGACTTTCCGCATGTCTTGCCTCACGAAGTAATATGTGCCTTTGTATTAAATTCTCTGTTCATTGTTGTCCGTTGGTCCCATACCATCCCACAAACTCAGTCATTCATAAAAAATTGCTTCTTGTATCCATATTTACTTACTAGCCTAAGATCAATATTTCACTGGAAGTCATCTCAGACCATTTCATTTACTTATTCACTGAGCGTGACATGGAGAGAGCCCTCTCCTGTTCTGGTAGGGCTAGCTACCAGACTGAGCGTGGTTTGTGGTCACCCTGAATTTTGCCTTCTTTCAGCCTAAGGCAGATTTAGGTGCTAACATAGTGGCGACTCCGCTGGGGAAGCGAAATCAAACCCCCTTACTTCTTAATAATTCTAAGCTTCTGGATGATAAGTTTAGGATTGGATAGGCTGAATAATTTGGTTGTGTCCTTTGATTTTTCTCAATAGCACGCTGGCTTCTAGAAGATATACCAGAGCTAATCCAGATCCAGATCCTCTGCACATCTACGAAAATCCCAATTTGGTTTCAAGAATTCGTCGTCAAGAAAGCTCTATATCTCCTGTGTTCAAATCCCGTTCATGCCCGGACATTTTTGAGTATCTTGAAGAGCTAGAGTTTGATGAGCAGTTTGAACTATCGTTGTTCGAAACCAAATCCGAAAGGGCAGTTGACTCTACTATCCACAATCCACAGTTTCTTGTAGACTTGGGAAAGGGCTAACCGATCGATTGATAACTACATTATAGCTCAGCTTCAAACTCCAATTGCTAGCCCCTTACAAATTGTGCACACTCCTCCAACACCTCCAAGGACAAATCCACCAAGAGGGATGGTTGCCTATTTTGCACCTCTTGTTTTGACTCAAGTTTTAGATGATATGCTTGCAGATTATCAAAGCAAAATCATGTTTTTTGATGGCACTCCTAACAGCATTACTACTCAACAGCATGTGGCCAGAATGGCAGACTTCTATGAACTTCATGAGATCGATGCAGAGAATGTGGCAATGAGGCTCTTTGTACAGACATTTGCAGGTGAAGTGAGGAAATGGTTCAGAGGTTTGTCGGCTGCATGTATTGCTACCTTGGCTGACCTACAAAGACAATTTTTAAACCACTCACCCAGGTGACCATTGAACACTTTCCATCTCACCATGCCAACCCATCCCATATGTCCAATCATCCCCATTCCCGTCATTGGACAATAAATGAGGTTAGGTCGTTAGCCAACAGACCCGCACCAAATTAAGCCAATCCAACAGCCTGATTTCAAACCATAAAATCACCAATGTTGCGTCAAGTTCAAACTTCAAATGTTATTTTTCACTTGCAGGCACTTCCTCCTGCTCCATTCATCTATTGCAAAGAACACAAAGCAGATCAAGACAATAGCAACACAATCCAAGATTACTCAATTCAAGCAGTGATCCTCAATTCAAGTAGTGATCCTAAATTCAAGCAGTGATCCTCAATTCAAGCAATGATCATCAACCCCTATAGTGATTATCAATTCGTATTCTTGAATCCCATGTCTATCCAAATCCTTTTCTTTCTCCCTCACTAGAAATCCCACTTCTTTCATCCTTTATTATTACAGAGTAGATAGCAATGGCACCTAAGCAGAACGAACCAAAAATCTTCAACCCAATGGTGCACCCACCACTGGATTTAGATCATTTACCATTGGCTGACAGGGATTTCAAGATCCATGAAACCCTCTTAGAATTTGATTTGTTTAATGTGTATTGTTGGTGTGAGGACAAATTTATGGAGGAAATGGATGACATAGGCCTGTGGGACACCAACTTGCCTTTCTATATCTTCCTTAAAACAAAAAGTTGTCTAGAACTGATCAAGAAGTGCCATTCATGTTACAACCGATAGCAAAGGGTAGTGATGGCCCCAACAGGACATATTTTATTCACAATTGATGCTCAATCAATCATGCAGATGATGCAGGCCTCAATTATTGAAGGAGTTGTTCCTTTTTCACATGAAGTTTTGATTGAATTATACCAAAATCTTGATTTCTCCAAAAGGGCTAAGACATTAGAGCTTTTCATGGTCGAGAACACACCTCTACCATGCAAAAACCCTCCTTATTCTTCCTCTATTTTCCCTTATAGAACCAGACATATTGCCTCAGTCCTCTCCTACCTACTTGGCTATTATTCTGATCAATGCTTAATGAACCTATTATAGCTTTCTTATCTATCCTCTCCACTTAATCCAAGACCTCAATCATTTTCAATTTCATCCAGTTTCTAGCAGACGTAATTCATGAATAGCTTGTCAACTTTTTCACAGAAGAAGTTTTTCATTATTCCTCAGTATTGGTTTATATGTTTCTGTATTTTCAGGCAAACAAGTTTCAGTTTTCATTGAGAAAAATGAATGATGAAGGGGAGCCTCAATCAGTGATATTTTGGACAACCTTGGTTATGAAACATCAAAAATATTTCAGTTACAAGAAATTTGTGGAAATGTTTGTACACCCAGAAATGAGCCTTCTTAGTGGAACTGCAGAACCAAGGAGAAGTGAAGACATAAAAATAATTATGCAGTTGTCTGATCAAGCAAGAACTGGTCATTGGTACTTGTACCAACACTACACTAAGATAAGAGTTTATGGATATGAATTGGCCCCCTACAAGCTTTCAAAGTTCCTCTCCATGAGGATCTTTGCATTAGAATATATTAGACAGATGATCAGTGTAGATGAGATGCATTTTGTAGCAGCCAAGAAGAAATCCCAATTCAGGATCAATTCCCAAATTGGTCCTTTCATTTGCAATAATAGAGATGCAGGAGAGAAGGTAGATATAAGACTAAGAGAGATTAATTTCACCCATAGCTTCACATGGTCTTATGACCCTTGGGGTATTATTTATAAGAAGAGGGTGGAAAATAAATTTGCGGCCTACATTCTCACTCAAAGACCTGAAATCAAAATATACATGAATCAAACAAAGTGGGTGCCAGAAATATTACAGGAGACTGAGGAGTAGGTAATATCCTCATACAGTGCACAAACCCCAAGGCCACAAGAGAAACAAACTACTGAAGAAAGGTTTGAAAACGGAAAAGAGCCAAAGCAAGGAATAACATGGAAAAGATCCAGAGAAGAGCAGTCACCAGGAATTGATATGTCCATAAAAGAGTTCATATTGAAGTACAGAATGAAAGCCAGAAAACAACACATGGATATACATAAAGGATCACCACCACAAAAAGTGATCAAGATAATTGATATTCCAGATTCTTCACCAGCTCGAGGATAATCATTTCCTTCTACTCCAACTTCAGAAAGACAACAAAATCTCCAAGTGTCCTCATCTACAAAAGTGTCTAGGGAGAAAGAAGAAATTGTATTTGATACCTTCAGGGAAATCAAAATTGGGAATGAAATGCTCAAGAAGAGCACTTATGCTCAGTTTTGGAAGCAGAGTGCAACTGCACAAGGCAGACTTCTCTCTGCCTTTGACTTAGACAAGGGCAAGATGCATATGGAATTTTTGGAGGCACAAACATCAGAGCCTAAAACTCCAGCAGACTACAAGCAAACCTCATTTGAGTTTGATGTAAAAAATGTGCATCCAATTGATCAACTGGAGATGCACAAAAAAATAGGTGAAATGATTTCATCCACTTTAACCAACACTTCCATGAATTTGTTTAAAATGCAGGTACCACTTTCAAATGCTCAGTCTCAATTGAAGATGGAGAAAATTTCATCATTATCAAAGGACACCAAGATTAAGTCTTTGGAAGACTTAATAATAAAAATTGGGTATGACCACTCAAGTACCAAGGAAGTTGAAGAAGTGATAAAGAAGAAAGAGCTAGACATTGGAGCTCCGAAGAAGCAGCTTAATTTGTCTACTACACATGACCCACTAACCAAGGAAATAGAGGAAACGGAGAGTGTAAAAGTTGACATGATGAAAATTATAGTAGAGCAGTCCATCCAAATCAGAAATATGGAGAAAGAGATGGAAAATATGGTGCAGGAAAAATAAAATCAGCACAAATGGCCACATCCACAATGGAGACCCTTCCTCTAACGGCCCTCCCCATAACTACTCCAGCAGGTACAGCAACAGGAGTTTGAATCATTACAGAACAATTGGAAAAATCCATAGAGGGTATGAATCTGCAAAATGAATAAATTAAAAGGTTGGAATCCCAAGTTAGTGTATTACAAGATCATATTAAAGGGGCTGAAGATAACCACTTGGTAGAGATGCAGAGAGCAAAGGAACTGATTGAGAGGTTTCAAAAGTAAAAAAAAGAATCCTCCATTGGGAATACTCTAGGGAGGGTTAAGGAAATCATTTGGCACAATATCATAGATTGGATGAATGAAATTTGGCCTATCATCCAAATTATTTTTGAGCAAAAAGAGTTTCTAGAGAAATCCAAAGAAGCCATTTCAACCACCAACACAAAGTAGTGAGATATGCCAGAAACAGAAAACAGAATTATCGAGTTCCTAAATGCAAGGAATAAATATGAGTTGGAAGGATTGGGAGTGGCAGATAGAACAGAGACCATACTACAAATCAATAAGGTGCTAACAAAGAAGAATTTAAATGTGCAACTGAAGCAAAAGTGCCAAGTTTTAGAGTTGACAGTAAACAAGTTCTTTAACAAAATGCAACCTTTGCACCAAAACGGTCTTCCCTCTCTATTTGTTATAAATGACAAACTCATGGATAGAGGGGATTATGTCCAAAAGCTTCAAGGTATAACTACAGATGTTGCAAATCTGTCAAACATCTAAAACAACATAACAGGGAAACCTTTATTAGAAGCAATCAACAATCAAATTTACATTCAACATGAATTGAAGCATGTATTTTTGGTCAAGCCTTCATTTGCCAAATACATTGATGATGATGAGGTGTATCGAAGATCAATCAAAATCAAGATCCCTGAAGGGGAAGAGTGGAGTGACTTGTGTGACTACCAGGAAGAACGAGACAAGGATGACTAGAGTAGTCATATAGGTTAAGTCAGCACTAGCCACGTCAGCAAAACCACTCCAGTCTAACTAGGACTTCAGGCAATAGTATTCTAGAAAAGAAGGGACACCTATCCTAGTCCTCTCAGCGTGGCTACTCCTTCGTTACATTAGTCAATTTTTCCTTCATTGTAATAAATAATAGATTGCCAAGTGTACAAGGAAAATCGTTGTAGTTTTTCTTTAAATAATCCATGCATTGGGAGCATTAGGGGTTGGACCCTAGTCATCTAAACTATTTTTCTATTTGGAGCATTGTAATTTCAAGCTGGAGCATCAATAAAAGGATAGTTTATAGGATACTTGATCTGTTTTGACCTGGTGATGTTTTTCTCTCTGTGTTTAATGTAGTTTTGTTTACTCATCCATGTATTTTCACTTCTCATTGTAAAACAAAAATTATAGTTTGGGATATGTTGTTGGAGCACCTTACTACTATCGGTATTTACAATCTTTGTGTTTTC
The DNA here is from genome assembly GCA_000404065.3 of Pinus taeda. NCBI lineage: Eukaryota > Viridiplantae > Streptophyta > Pinopsida > Pinales > Pinaceae > Pinus > Pinus taeda. The sequence continues at coordinate 1,519 of APFE030732334.1, read as the reverse complement.
TTCTAAAGTATGATTACAAAATACTTAAATTCCTTGTAATCCTAACTCATATTATTGTCTGTCATTCCATCTATCATTCTTCTTTAAAGATCTAGTGAGGATAGTTAGCTTGCCCTGTAAATGCTTTGTAAAATTGATGTTACCACCCATCCTATGACTCCATAGCCCAATGGAAAATATTCTGAAAAATGACCTTTTCCCCAACCAAATGAACAAACAAATGAACAAATCATTTATTCTTAATATCTAGCCTAAAACATTATAGCACTAAAACAAATTTAAATCATAATTACATAGAGAGAGCCCCCTCTGAGCCCAGGAAGGCTAGGTCCTAGACTCGTATGTGGTTTGATGTACCTTTTGTGACTTTTGTCTTGCCAATCTTCAAAATCACAGAATGATAACATAGTGGCGACCATATTGGGGATCAAACTGAAAAAAATATCCTTTCATTCAAATTTAGAGTACCTATTTAAATAGCTTTGTATGATATTATAATTCCTAAGATTGGTTTATTTTCTATTTTTGAATATTCAATTTGTCTGTGTGTTAGATCTGAAAACTGGCTCCTAAAAGAATCTCTACTATATCTCATCTAGATCCCAACCCTCCTACCATAGTAGATAATCCTGAAAAGATCCTAAGGAAAACTCCTAGAACTAAGTCAGAAAAGTAGTAAATTTATTCACAGAGCCAACTCACTCCCTCAAAACTTTATCACATTCCATGATATCTAGTTTGAATTGGACTTTGAACAAGGTTTATTCAGGACTAAATCAAAGGATTGGAAAGACCATATCATTTGTTATCCATCAATCTTACCTAAGAGCCCAGTAAGAGAACTGTCCTCACAGACTGAATCAGATCTTCAACTCCTACAAAATTTTGATACACTGCAAGGTCTAGCGACAAACCTCACCTCAGAAATTCATGATGCTTACCTCCAACAGTCAGTAGAATTAAGTGCTTTAAACATCAGAGCTTCCTCCTTCTCATCTTCACCTGCATATATTTAGTCACCAAGTCCTACTGCCTCCATAATTCCCACCCCTTCTTTCATCCTTCAACATAAGGTTGCTCGAATTCCCATACTCTCATTCCCACCTAGCACTAGGCCAACTCCATCCACTGTTCAACCTGCTTCTTCCATTGTTCAACTTTATTCAAATGGCCCTCCACCACCACCACCAATCATGGCTACTAGATATGCTCCCTTGGTGCTACCTGCACCATTGTCCAATATTCCACAAGGCTATAAATCCAAAATTGTATTGTTTAATGGACCAAGTCCTTTAATAGCCCAACAACAGGTGGACAAAATGAATGATTGTTTTGACCTACAAGAGGTACATAGTGAAAGAATTAAACTTATAATGTTCCAAAGAATTCAGCCTCTTCGAGGGGGAAACCTCCTTTACATTACATAAATGAACAATTCTTGGATGATACAAATGAAAAGAACTCCTTTCTATATATAGGAGTCTAAGGGGTCATAACATAATCAGAGCCTACATAACAA
>APFE030732331.1:78708-123695 GCA_000404065.3 Pinus taeda | reverse complement strand
CAAGTTTTTGTTGATATTTAATGTTTTACCTGGAAAGATCTCAATGGCGGAACTACCAAACTCTTCCATAGAGAAAAGAGACATTTTTCTAGATGATAGATACTCAATGTCCGAATCTAACTGAAATTGTGTGCGGTCATATTCTGAGGATGTTTCAAAGTTTTCTAATGTGTTCAGAATTTGACTATCTTCACTGACTTCAGAAATGGTAAAGACATGTTGTATAGTGTTCTCATCATAAACCCACTCATTATCTCCTATTTCTGTAATTGCTTTTGCTGGAGGATACAAATTGAATTTCTTTGTCGAATTACCATCAGAAATATACATATCCCTAGACCTACAACTGATAAACGCATCAGCTATGGCTAGCCAAGGTCTTCCTAAGATGAGAGGGTGTCCTCTTAAATTACTCTTGGGAGTTAAAATCATGAAGTCTATTGGATATTCCCAAGAGTCTAAGGAGACCGAAATGTCTTCTAATACACCATCTGGTTTGATGATTGATCGATCTGCAAGTTGCAGTAAAGTAGGTGTAAAAAGAAGATTAGGAAGTTTCAGCTGTTCCATAGTCTGTCTACTCATGATGTTGATAGCAACCCATAAATCAATCAAAGTATTTGGAATTTCTACCCCATTGATATGTGTTTTAACAATTGGACTACCGGAATCCACATACTTCTGCATAGTATTTTTTCCCATCATGATATCTGCAATTTTTCCTACCAGGTGGATTCTTCTTGTATCTCTAGGTTTCCTTCCTGGTCTTTTAAGACTCAACTCCTTTATTGTTTTTTCTAGAATAGGAATTTCTCTAATGGCTTGTAACAAGGGAATCTTGATACAAACATTCTTCAATTCATCTAGAAAATCATAGTCTGGCAACAAGATTTGTTTTTCCACCCCTTTGTCAATTTGTAACCTCTTAGGAAAAGGAGGTGTGGATGAAGATGTAGGTTGCTCAACTATAGGAGTTGTGGGGGTTAACTCTTTTTCTTTTTCTTTCCGAGTGCTTTGGTTTTGAAGAGATACTTCAGAACCTTTATTGGCTTCAAGAGAATATTCCTCAGAAATGCTTTGCTTTTAGGAATCTATAGAAGGTTTATCTAAGACTCTACCAGATCTGAGTTGTACATCATTGAGAGGAACAATCATATAGGTAGGAAATGGTTGACCTTCTATTATGTAAGCATTTTGAGGGTTTTTATTATCGGGGTTTGGTAATCGCTGGGAAGGAAGTTGATTTTGCTTTTGTTGGAATGGAAGCAAGAGCTGAGAATTTGGATTCTGTTGAGAAGGTTGTTGTTGTTGTGGAAATGGCAATGATAGTTGTGGATTTTGATTTGGAATTTGTGGAGCTTGTTGGTTTTCAAAATTGAGCAAATCTCCCATAGGGACTTTGCATACCTTGTACCCATGATTGAAATGGATTTTGCTGTTGGGGCCAAGGTTGTTGCCAAGGATTCCAATTTGGTGGGGTTTGAAAGTTCATAGAGTTGTTAAACCCTTGGTTTTGTTGCCCCTGCCAAGGTCTCCTTGCAACAAAATAGAGAGACTCAATTGTATTTGGGTCTTCTTGAAAGACAGCTTTGAGCCCAGGAATTGAAGGACAATCCTTTGTCTCATGATTCTCTGAACAAATCACACATGTTTCTACAAATTTTGCATCCAAGGGACATTCCCTTAGAGCATGTTTCTTTCTACATTTTGGGCAAAAGATGGCTAAAGCTTCAGCTTCTGCTTTCTGCTTATTGTGTATCTTAAGAGTGTCTAGTTGCTCACTTAGACTCCCTAGGATATCAGTTTTGAATTCATCAAGCATATTTCCAATCTTTGCCCTACTTACTGATCCAGTTGCAGATTTGTTTGCTCTGATGAGAGAAGGATCTCTAGGCCCTTTCCCAGTTTTTTATTTTCCCCTTGAGAGATGGACACATAGCTCTGCTATATCATGAAGTGGAAGTTGGGATATATATCCTTTTCCCATCATGTTCAAAATATCTATCCATTCATCTCTAATGGCTTTTAATAGAAGGGCTTTCAAGGTTTCTTCATCGAGGTTACTCATTTTTTCTCTTTTGAGGTTATACTGAAATATTTCAAGTAGATCCTCCAAGTTTTCATCCTCTTTTTGTACCATTTTGAATACCTCGTCCTTATGATTGGTGGGCATGCAATAGTCCAGGTATCTATCCAAAAATGTCTGTTTCATATCATTCCAAGTCCTGATGGATTGGGTGAGTAATCCCATGAACCATTTCAAAGTTGCTCCTTTCAATGTTGAAGGAAACAGTTTGAGTTTTTGAGATTCTTCCAAATAATCATAGGTTCGACACACGACCTCAAACTCAAATAGAAATGTTTCAGGATCCTCATTTCTTAACCCATGAAAGTTTGGGAGGACAGATGGTGAAATATTTTTCATTGTTGCTCGAGAATCCTCATTGACTATTTGAAATCCGAATGAGTTATCTCCATCCCTATTTCCCCCATTGTTACCTCTACCTCCTCCATTGTTTCCTCCCCCCCCCTCCTCTACCTCTACCTCTACCAAATCTGTTAACTATCTCCACTGTCATGATGGCTTCCTTAGAGACTTCAGAGTCCTCTGGTTCCTCTACTAATGGCGAACGAGGAGGAATTTCTCCGTCTTCTTACTCAGGTGATTCTACTTCTTCAATTACAATGTGTCTCCCTGTAGAAGGAAAGAAATGATCTTTTCCTAATTCAGATTTGATGGATGGTGTGGGAGAGTCTCCTAATTCCACTACTGCCTCTTGAACTATAGGAATCCTAAGGCTAGGAGTATGTATTGGAGATGATGGAGGTGTCTCTTGTCTATTCCTTGAAGTAGATGGAGTTGTAAAAATCGAACTCTTGGCTCTAGCTAAAAACCTTCCCCTAGAATCTCTTGCTCTATGCATGTCATTTTTTCTCTTCAATTCGGGCTAATAATTCTTTTTCTGATCTTCCAGGTCACATTACGTGCAAGAGGAGAGAATAATCTGAGAGGTTATCAATTTTCCTTTCTTGAAAATTTGTCTTAATATATATATATATATATATATATAGATATATATAGATATATTTTAAGAAATTGGCTACCTAGTTTCACTTCCCCGGCAACGACGCCAAAATGTTTAGTCAATTTAGTATGTCCTAAATTGCTATTTAAAATGTCAATTTGGGAGTCTTAAACTAATGAAGTGAAGTGCACTGTATGTGCAAGATAACGTTTTCCTTAGTCTTTTGTCGTTTTTGAGTTTTTAGTTTGTTTTTGGGTTTATCTTCTGTGGATTCCCTAGTGTGAGATGGCGAAATTGAAAATTAAGTGTGAATGGTAATGATGATTTTTACAATGATTTTCCAACCTTAAAAGTTCAAAAAGAAAGTTTCTAAACTGACTGTAATGAAATCAATTCTCAAAAAGAAGTAAATGCATCAAAACAATGAACTAGTGACAATGGCCCAGTATCCTTACTGTTGTGTGAAAAAGAAAATAAAATCTGAACTTAAAGCAACTCAAAGACTAAAAGTAAAGCAACTAAATCACACTACTTCAACCTATATTCTGACCCTTCACCTTTCGACTCAGTCCGGCTATAGGAAGTGATCATAAACAAGTTGAGTATTATGATATCTAAATTGCAGGAAATTAAATTGCATAAAATGAAACTAAGATTTAACTACTCATTCATATTTCAACTCTTGAAAATGACATAAGTAATTCAATATCTAACTTGCAGGAAAGCAAACTAGATCACACTACTTCAAGTAATATTTTGATTCCTTACTAATTGAGCTTGGCTATAGAAAGGAAATCATAAACAAGTAAGTAATATGATGTCTAAATGGCAGAAAAGTAATCAAGCAAAACAAAACTTGAAAGAAGTGACAATGCTGGAATTAAACTTAATGAATAAAAATCAGCAGAAAGGACAAGATGATCTCATGTCAGTAGCTATCAAAAACATGTAAATGTGCCCGGGCTGCCTATAAAAACCTGTAAAGGAAACACTGATCAGCTTAACAGTTATGAAGAGAACATGAAATATGGACAGTGATGAACATTATAACAACATAAAATATGTACAAGTAATGACTACAAAAAGCAGTAAACAAAAGCAAGTAAGAAACTATACAAGCTTTAGTGTACAGGGGCCCTCTGTCACCTCAGCCAACCAACTACTTATTCACAAATTGGATTCAGGAACGATGTCTTCTCATGTATTGAATTGCAGAAATAAAGTAAAGGAAAATACAGCACAATGGGATGAAACAACAGTCAAAATTACAACTTCCAGACTAACTGTTCAGCGTATATCAACGCGTTATTTATAAGTGCAAATGCTAATAACTAATTCCTAGATTTGTGCTGCCAAGAGACACGTAAATCTCCACGGCCTGAGATTTAGTGTGATGGTCATTACAGTAGTTGAGTTCATGGAGTGGTGGCTGCTTGATTTGGTTCGTAGGCTGGTCGACAGTTGTGCCAGTACCTCCAATAATGAAGGATCGTGCCACGCAATCCTTCACGTGTGCCAAAACAGAGCCGTGCCACCGCAAAATTCCTCATTTGGCCCTTCCTTTGACCGTCATTGACCATGACTGTTTATGAGCGATTTGGCTGATCTGAGAGGACACACTCCATGTACACGTCGCCTGCATCCTGCCCATGTGGCTAGTTTCTCCATTGGACACCTGTAGCATAGCTTTTGACAAAATGGCTGCGGAAACTCAGGCTGGCTACGGAAAGTGACAAGTTTTCGCAGCTGTTGAACAAAAAATCCAAACCAAACAATAGTTAGAAACATAGTTAGCAAACCATTTCATAAGCTCTTTTTAGCCTAATATGCAATGATTTGACAGCTGGGTGGATGAAGTAGATGGAAAAAGAAGGCTGAAAGGGTATATAGGGAAGTGCAGGTTTGGGACTCAACAGCCGCATCAATTTTTTCATCTAGAAATCATTGGTGAGCTCTGACTTGCTCAATCTCAGCTTGGAGGTCTCGGCAGTGAAGGCAGTCTTCACTTCGGTCCATGTTGAAGGCTTCAGTGCTCGCTTGAAACAGCTTGGAAGGGCATGATCTCACTGCTGTAGGAAAGAAGACATCGCTGAGAGGACTAACAGCCTGAGGATCAGGCGCTAAACCTGGAGCGAGAAAGGCGCAACAGAAAAAATTCGGGGGAGAGAAGGGACAAGGAGGTTGGAAGGCTGGAGCGACAAGAGAGCGAACCAAGGGAGACAGAATTTCGGGGCTGGGCTTATCCACAAGGAGGGAGGCAAGAGAATGAGCACGGAGGGGAGGCGCACTGTGAAAATGAGGGGGGAGGATACTGAAATAAATAGCTGAGAGACAGACCCGCGCAGAGGACCGGATCTCAAGGAGGGGGCAGGGGAAATCACATGATCTGTTATTGAAAATCCAATTTGCTTTTTTGAAATCTTCATGAGTGGGATTCGGCTGCGTAGACAGAGATTTGTTGCAGGAGAAATCAACTCTGTGCTGGATTTGATCAGGGTCCTTGGTAACAGAGGCGCAGTTCATTGGAGGAAGGTGAAAGGGGGCAAACATGTGAATCAGGGGATTTGGGGCAGTCATGAGAATCAAGGGATGAATTGGTACATGGTTGCGTGATTGCATCGGAGGTTCCCTTTTTCCCGAGAGCAAGCCTGACTAGCTCTCTTATCCGCTTCTTGGTTGTTGGAGCGCGGGATATGGAAGAAATGGTACTCCCAATCCCGAGGCAACAGATTTTTGCACCGACTGATAATTTGGTGGAGAAAAATATTTGCAGCTTGTCTTTTGTTATTCATTAGGCTGATTATTATCGTCGAGTCACCAAAAATGAGGGCTTTGCTGATCCCGAGTTTCTGTAGCTGCAAAAGTCCTTGGTAAAGACCCAAAGCTTCAGCTCTGTTGTTGGTTAGATTACCCAAACTCCATTCAAAGGAAGAAACAGAAGCTCCAGTAGGATTGAGAATGATGCCCCCTACACCGGCTGCTCCCGGATTAGATTTAGAAGCTCCGTCAAAGAATAAAGAATGAGTTTTCTTTGAAAGGAGCTATTTGCTGAATTCATCTTTTGTTAGGCGGATTTTCCATTCCGGATTGTCGACTTTTCTTCTGAGCTTACTGATATTTGCTGTTGACATGTTGTTGGTTCTATCTATAAGGTTCCCAATAAGATTTCGCTCCTCTACCCATAGGTTTCCTGGATCGATTTTCTTTGTTATTTTAGAGGTTATAGTTTCTGAGGCAAGGCTTGAGATTTTAATGAGAATATGCCTGATGGTTGTTGTTTTGTCTCGGAAGATCATACTATTTCATGCTATCCATATGCGCCACAGCAGAGCAAAAGGAGTGGCATTCCAAACTTGTTTGGCTGGGTTTTGCTTCGCTGATTGCTAAGGATAATTTCTCCTCCAGTTATTTAAGGCTTCATCAATAGAATGTTGGGGATTCCAAATTGGGGGAGCAGAGGGAACGATGTTATTCCAGCATGAGGCTGCAAAGGGACAAGAAATAAATAAATGTTGTATAGATTCCTCCGCAACTTGACAGTTAGGACACCTAGAAGGTCCAGCAATGCCTCTTTTCCTGAGGTTCTCTGCAGTTAGAAGCTTACCATGCAGAAGTGTCCATATAAAAAAATTGATTTTTGGGATTGCTTCAACTCTTTTTAAGATCCTCCAGTGAGCCCAAACAACAGTGGGGTGTTCTATATTATTCAGGTAGTTGTATCCTACTTTGATGGAATAATTTGCTCCCGAGGGGTCCCAACGAAACTCATCTTTTTCGCCTTTAATAGTGGGAGCTATACTATGTAACTAATTGCAAAGGGAGTCAAAGCTTGCTTTGAGATGGTGGGGTATAGGAGGAAATTCCCATCGAACCCAGGAATTTGAAACATTCCACTGAGAAATTTGACTCAAGTTATATATGCCTCTACTTTGCAGATAATGGATAATAGGTCCCATACCTAGAAGACTGTTTATGGGAGGGTTCCCCATGATTTTGTCCGAGCCAAGATTCACCGTTTCACCTCCTTTTGGCACCTTAGAAACATTTGGCGCCATGAATGCGATGGCTTTTTTACATAATTTCCATATCTTTGTACAAGGTCTGTTGGGTATCTCTGATGTAAGAATATGCAGTCTTGGCTGATTTAGATATTTTGTTTCTAGTACTTTTTTCCACCGAGAAGTTTGATTGTCCAGGAGTCTCCAAATCAGTTTCCCACCAAATGCTAAGTTCATAAGAGATGGGGATCTAATGCCGAGACCTCCATTCTCTGGACTTTGGATGACCTGTTTCCAATTTACTAAATTGTACTTTTTCTTTTCGTTCTTGCCTCCTTGCCATAGAAAAAATCTGAGGATGTTGTCCATTTTTCGGTGGAATGATGCTGGAGCTTGGCCCAGAGAGAATTGATATAAGGGGAGGGAAGAGAGACCTGATTTTAAAATAACCTGTCGTCCAGCTAGGTTGAGCCACAAGGTTCCCCATCTTTGTACTTTTATTTTCATTTTGTCAAGAGTTAAGTCCCAGACTCCAGTCTTTACTTTCCCTATGGTTACTGGCATTCCCAAATAGCTAAAACAATCCCAATTTAACTTACAGGGAACACCAAAAATGTTGGCAATACTATGTATTATTTGGGATGAAGCATTCCATCCATAAATACAGCTTTTAAGGTGATTTATTTGGCCTCCGGAGTATCTCATAAATTTTTCAAGAAGAGACTTGAATCGTCTTGCAATAATGGTGGTCGCCCCTCCTAACAGAAGGGTGTCTTCAGCAAATTGGGAGTGGTTTATATTTTTTATACCATCTTCAAACTTGATGCCCGTAATGAGGCCTGATTGTTTCTTTTGATCAAGGGCACTGTTGAAGGATTCTGCCATGAGGATAAAGAGGAAAGGGGATAAGGGGCAGCCTTGTCTTAACCCTCTTGAGGATTGAAAGGAGGGTCCGGGTCTTCCATTGATGAGGGGAGCGATCCAAGGTCTAGAGATGCAGGCTCTTATGACATTGATAAGGAGAGGTGAGAAGCCCATCTTTTGAAGAACTGCAAATAGAAAAGAATGTCGTACCCTATCAAAGGCATTGGCTAGATCTATTTTTAGGATGAAGCCTTTCTCATCCCTTGCATGGCTTGAATGTATGGCCTCTTGAACTAAAAGAATGGAATCTGCAATTTGTCTATTGGCCATAAAACCTCCTTGGTTTTCTGAGATAAGCATCGGGAGAAGGGGTTTGAGCCGAGAAGCTATGGTTTTAGTGAAAATTTTGTAAGATGAATTGCACAAGGATATAGGTCTGAATTGAGAGAAATTGGATGGGCGGTTCTCCTTAGGAATAAGAGCCAGATGGGTAGAATTTGTATATCCACCAATTTTGCCTTTTTTTTGGATCCACTTGATGTATTTGATGAGGTCCTTTTTAATCAATTCCCAGTATTCCCTATAAAAGTAGATTGGGAATCCATCCGGTCCAGGTGCCTTGTTGGGCTGGAGACTCCAAATTTATTCTACTATTTCTTGCTCTTTTATTTCTGCTGTTAGATTTTTGTTCAGATCCTCTGTGACTTTGGGATGTAAATGTTGTAGCAGATCCTTATAGGACTCTTCCTCCTGTGCTTCAGTTAAGAGGTTCTTAAAATGTTCTGTAGCTGCTTCTTTAATATCTGTTTGCTCCACATGTTGATTCCCTGAATTGTCCATGATGGTAGTTATGGTGTTTCTGACTTGTCTTACAGTGGCTTGTTTGTGAAAGAAGGAGGTATTCTTGTCCCCACTTTCTAGCCATATTTGCCTTGATTTGATGCGCCACTTTTCTTCCTCCTATCTTTTAATTTTGCTCAATTTGTTGTACAACTCTTCTTCTTGAGTTTTTTCATTATGACAGTATTCCTTTTGCTCTATTGTACATTGAAGTTCAAAAATCTGGAGTTTTAGCTCATGTTTTTCCTTTTCAAGCTCCTTGTAGTGTGATTTGGCCCAATGTCGAAGCGCTTTCTGCACATTTTTTAATTTGTTCTCCCAGATGTAGCCTAGGGAACCTTCGATATGCTGTCCCCAGGTTAGCTGGATGATATTTCGGGCATCTTGCTATCGCTCCATATATGATTGTATTTAAAGGGGAGCGGACCAAGGGCACAGTGATTATCCAATGTGAGAGTGATTGGATAACGGTCTGATACAGCAAAGGGTAAAACAACAGAGTTCGTTGATCAGAAAGTTGACAGGAGGGAGATATTGACCAAAAATCAATCCAACCTTTCCATGATATTGTGGTTGCCCAGCCTCCGGTTGCTCCATGTGAACTTGCGATTTTTTGGAGCTATATCTATTAAATCGCCACTGTGCATTATGTTTTCCATTTGGCTCCTGAAGGGATCTTGCTGGAAATTCCCTCCACACTTTTCATTAGCATGCAGAATTAGGTTGAAGTCGCCGCCTACTATAATGTTGCTATTTTCTTCTTCCATAATGCGGTTGCTGAGAGTTTCCCAGTAGGTTTCTTTATCCCTGTAATGGTTGGGTACATATACATTGAAGATGACTATCTGTTGGTTGCTAAAACTATTTCGCAGAACAATTTTTATCTAATGTTGGTCAATTATCTCAGCTTCACTACGCCAATCATTTTGATTCCAGATGGTGGTGATTCCTCCCGAAGCTCCTCTAGCTTCGCATATGCTTCCTTTGTAATCTTTATACTTCCCAATGATCCTGTTAATTTCTGATTCTCTTTGTTTTGTTTCCTGAAGTAGGACAATGGATGGTTTCTCTTACGCTATGAGATCTTTTAGAGCATTGATTTTGGAGGGGTGCCCAAGGCCCCTGCTATTCCAAGAAAGAATTTCAATCATTTCAGACCAGTGGTTCGAGGAGGTGCTCTACCTCCTTTGTCTCTGCTTGCAACTTCTTGGTCTTTTGTGCCCTGAATATAAGACTCTATTGGATATTGCAGGCCAAGGGCTATATCTTTCTGGGCATTTTCATCCCTATGTTGTTTTGATGTCTTTCTCCCCGGCTTCTTTTGGCCATCAAGGGAAGATCCCTGGTCTTTGGAGTTACTTCGGGTGATTCTAGGGGGAATGGGTTCAATTGAAAGGGGAGGAAGGGTTGTCATAGAGTGAGGGGAAGAGGGTTGATCAGGAGGGTTTGAGGGAGCAGGGTCATCTTCTGGGAAGGATAGAACATGGAAGGGGTTGGAGGATGGAAGATATTGAAGGGGTTTTCCACTAGGGGATTGAGATTGATGAGGAGGGGAAGGCGGATGGTGGGGAGGGGAAGGCGGAGGAGATGGGATTGAGGCAGGGGCATTGAGAGAGGAGGGACCGGGTTCTTTAGGCAAGGAGGTACTGGGGCTGATTTTTTCCTTTTAACTACTTCCCATTGCTGTTCTTGAGAATTGTTATCCACATTAATGATCTTAGTACAACGATTAGCAAAGTGACCATACTCGTGACATACCTTACACTTGAAGGGGATTTGCTCGTAATCGAGTTGTTGTATGTGCGACCATTCATCAACTTTGATATTGATGGCTTCTGGAAGTCCTTTGCCCAGGTCGACCTCGACGCAAATACAGGCACATTCCTGCATGTTGTCTCTTGGCTCGCTTATGTCAATATATTTTCTAACCGCATTTCCTATGGCTCGCACAGATTCATCTCCCCAGCAGTGTAATGGGAGATGGGGGAGGCGCACCCAAATAGGAACCGCATTAGGAATATCAAGCTCTGGATCGAAGTCTGGCATCCACTTGTTTAAGTATAGACCTCTGGAATCCATAAAGTATGGCCCATTGTGAAATATCAGATCTTTGTCATTCTTTGTCTTGAAATGGAAGGTGAAGTAACCCTTCCCACAGAATCTAATAGCAATTTTCCCCTGAATTTTGTCCGCCCAATTTCTTTCCACCCACCCCTGAATAGTTTTAGGTGAGGGCCAAAGACCAGTGAATTGCCCTATCAGACCTCTTTCGGCCAAAGCAAGAGCAGCCATTCTACGCAGAGCAGGAGGAAGGGAAACCTCTTGTAATCCTTCTATTTTTGTAACGAATTTAGAGATGGTTGGGCGAGCTCGTTGAGGCGGCAAGGAGTTAACAAGAGCAGAAAAGGCCATCTGCTGAGCGACCTCCTCCGGTGGAGCCTCTGGAGGGGCCATCTTGAAGGAGAGGGGCGCGAACCAGAGGACTGGAGGCGCAGGCCTGCGCGCGCTAGGGTTCAGCAGCGCAGACAGGAGATCGAAGAAAACTAGGAACACAGGTATTGTTCTAGTAAAGGTAATTCTAGTTTAAATTAAAATGTCTAGCTTGTTGTAGCTTGGTTTGCGATTGTAAATATTGCAAAGATTGATGGTTAGTATGAATAATCATTTCTTTACCCATCAAATAACGCTTCCATTTCTTCACGCTTTGTACCAAAGCATACAACTTTTTATCATAAGTTGGACATGTAATTACTGCATTGGTAAAGGTTTCAGAATGATAACATATTGGCTTACCGTGTTGCATCAAAACTTATCCCACAACATATTCACTTGCATCAGTTTGAATTTCAAATGGTTGCTTAAGATCTAGAAGTGCTAGAACTGATGTTATATGGATTTTCTCTTTCAAAGTGTCGAAGGATTTTTGTTGCTTACCTCCTACTAAATGACATGTTTCACACTTGTAAAAGTATGTAATGGTGCTGCAATGAGTGAGAAGTTAGCGATAAAATTTCTCAAATATTGGGTTCCTCCCGAAAAGCTCCTAACTTTTGTTACATTATTTGGTTTAGGCCAATTCACAATGACATCAAATTTTGAGGGATCAATATTCAATTCACCCCCTCCTACAATATGACCCAAATAAGCCAAAAAGGTTTTCCAAAGTTCACATTTAGCCATCTTCAAATAAAACATGTCCTTTTTCAAGACATCTAAAACTTGTTTCACATGCTTGACATGCTCTTCACAAATCTTACTGAAAATCATAATATCATCCAAGTAGACTATGACAAAATCATCAAGGAACAGTTGCAACACATCATTCATAACTCTCTTGAATGTGGCAAGTGAATTGCAAAGCCCCAATGAAATAATTAACCATTCAAACAAACCTTGTTTTGTCTTGAAAGCAGTCTTCCAAATATCATCTTCAATAATCCTTATCTAATGATAAGTGCTACTCAAATCTAACTTAATAAAATAAACAAATTCCTTTAACTTATCTAGCTAATCATCAATGAGAGGAAGAAGATAATGATTATTTACTGTGATCTTGTTCAAAGCTTGAAAATCCACACACATGCACCATGTGCCATCTTTGTTTGGAACCAAAACAATAGGAGACCCACAAGATGTGCTAGGCCTAATGACCCCTTTGTCAGGAAACTCTTGAATTTTCTTCTTGATCTCTGCATTCTCCAAAACTAGCATTCTATACATGCAAATATTTGGAAGTGGTACATCCTGCTGCAAGTGAATCTCATGTTGGATTCATCCTTTTGGAGGTAACCCTTCAGATTCCTGAAACATGTCATAAGTGTTAACAAATTCAACCAATTCATGCTTAAGTTTAGAATCACATCACGTGAAAGCTTCAAATTCAACAATATCTTTAGCTTTAATCATCAACGACACAAAATTCTTACCAGCATTTACAAGCCTTTTCATCTGACCAACACTAACAAGAGATAAGTTCATCTTCTTGCGATGTGCTCTAACAATATACTCAACTCCATCTTTAAAAAGATGATATTTTTTCTCATGAAGATAGAATATGGATTTTCGGTCATATAAGTATGGACTTCCTAAAACAATCCTACATATATCAAGTGGTACAACATCAAGATCTACCTCATGTATAAAATTAGCAATGACGGTGAATTTGAGTCTATATTTTCTCGTCACTTGTAATTTCGCATCATCATATACCCAACCCAAAGGGTAAGGTTTAGCATGAGGTGTAGTTTCTAAATTAATTTTCTTGACAATTGCTTTAGAGATAAGATTGAATTGGGATCCACTATCAAACAATGTATCAACTCTTGTATTTTTTGTAGTGACCTTGATATGAAAAAATTCACTTCTTTCCTTATCATTTTGAGATTCAATAGGCTCATTAGAAGAACTAGTACTTGCATTGGAAACTATACCTTTCATTCCCATGGTTGTGATTTTGGTTTCATCACCTGAATCAAATACTAGCTCTTGTTGAGTGGTAGCAACAATCTTTTGTTTCCCCTTGTTATTGAACTTATTTGGTCTCATTTCTAGGTATAATTTCCAACAATGATCTTCATCATGGCCTTCTTTTGAGCAATGCTTATAGGTAATTTTCTCTCCCTCTTTCTTAATAGTAGCATTCTTTTTGCCTTTACCTTTAAACTTCCCCTTCCCTTTGTCTCCAAATTTAGAAGGTTTCTTTCTAGTCTCTTGAGGAACATTCTTGTTTATTGATTCTAAATGAGTTGCCTAAACACATATTTCATCTAGATTGGTGGGATTAAACATAAGTATAATATGTCTCAAATAACTATGTAATCCACCTATGTATTTAAGGAGAGTATCTTGTGAAGATAAATCAACACCCAAGATTAAAGCCCTTCTTCTAAATTCTTATGTGTAACTTTGGACACTTTGACCTTTAGCTTGCCTAAAATTTTGCCAATCCATAATTACTTTTTTCATGTAAAGTAATGGATAAAATTGCCTTCTTAATGCAGCTATAAAATCATTCCAAGAAGATATAATTTTACCACTTTTATTCAAATATTCTTGATTCTTTTCCTTCCACCAAATGAGGGTTGCACTTTCCAAACAAAGAGAAGCAAGTTGGATCTTTGTGACATCATCATCAATCTTTTGAATCTTTCAATAGACTTTAATTTGACGAACCCAGTTATCTAACTTTTCAACATTTTCTTCCCCATTGTCTATAGGCAATTCAAACTTGACATCAATCTTAATCAAAATAGACTTAGCATGTCCTTTTGGATATGGCGGAGGATTAGGTCTATGAGATGAAGGAGGTGAAGAATGAGCTGAAGAAGGAGGTGAGGATGGAGGTGAAGATGGAGGTGAAGGAGGAGCTAGAGGTGGAGGCTTGCTCCCATCAACACCATTACCTTTTTCCAGTTGATTAGAACTTTCTCCATGCAACCTTGTTTTTCTCGCATTGTACAACACTTTCACCATCTCAGACATGTCATATAAAGTCTTTATAAAATCTCTCTCATCCTCAAACATCAACTCTTTCCCTTCTTCATGTGCCATGGCTGGTGGAGTTTGTGGCATCCTTGAACCAATTTGAGGGTTTGGTTCTTCAAGAACTCCTTCTCCTCTTTTCAGTTTAGACCTTGTAATCATCCAATAAAAACACTTGCAAAATCTGTAAAACCTTCACAACTACCATGCTCTAATACCAAATTAATTTGAAATTAAAATTGAAGGTTTCTTATAAAGTCTTGCAAGCTAGTTTATGTCTTATGGGAAATGGATTGATATTGAAAAAGCACACAAACTAAGTTAATTTTTTTAGATTTTAACAATAAAAAATATACAACATGCAACATCACAACACAACAATTTGATGACGGAGTTCCCCCCTCCTAGGCTACATCTCCAGGTCCATATTCTAATAGTGGCCCTTTATATTATATGCTCAAATTTGAAATTACATCAACACAAAATCTTCAAATTGAAAAAATAACACTGCCATTGTGCCCAAAACACCCAAAAACCCCTACATAGGCTCTTCTTGGACTCAAAAAGGGTGAAAATGGGAAAGTTAGGCCTCCTTCTCCATTTATGTACTATTTGTTTTGCAAATTTGACCTCCCTGCAAAACTGGTAACGAAACTGCACTTTGGCGAATATGCAAGGAAAAATTGTAGTAGGTACAGGTGGTTGATTTAGCCGACAAATCTTGCCATGTCAGGTGCAAAATGTAGAATTGTTAAGTGGACAAAACGGGTCATGCCCCTATTCTTCCACCCTCCGGTCGATCATATAGCGCATATATGACCGTGGGGTGTCCACCATAGACCATGCGCCCCACCGGACCCAAGCCTGGTCATGTGATTGTCAATGTGACTAAGGTCTATGTGTAGGCAGGTGTTGTATAGTCAATTTAGTGTCCTAAATTTCTCTACATAAATTATCAATCCAGGTATCGTAAACTGATGAAGTGTGGTGCACTATATGTGCTTAGTTAACCTTTCTCTTACTTCGTTGTTTTATAGTTTATGTTGTTTTTGGGGGTTTTGTTTCTTATGCTTAAGGAAATTAATCTAAGAAAGAAAAGTTATGCTTCTAGGTGAAAATCTTTAAATGTTAATGGTCAACTAAATCTAATGACTTTCAATGTTAAAATCTAATTTCTAAAGAAAGGAGAAAAGGAAATGAACAATAGATAAAAGAAAATCAAAACTTTGAACAGTTAGATTAATCTAAGCCGAAAAAATATCTATGAAATGAAAGCAAAAATGGTAACAGCTAAATAAAGTGTTTTATCATTCCACAATACAATTTTGGGAGAACTACCTCCTTGTGATAGCATTTTGAGGGATTCGATACTTCATTGTTCTAAGAAAAATTAAACATAAAAATGCAGAGAAAGACTCATCCATAAATGAAATACTTCACCACTTAGTGAACCAAGGGCTTTCGGAAATATTCACTTACAACATGAGTTATTAAACTATGGAAAGCAAATACAAAACATGTAAAGGAGAACTAATTTATTGTGTGCTCTAATGCTCCAAGCACCAATTGGAAAATACTTGAAAACAATAAAATGACATTCTTGAATGAAATCAAAGCAAAGCTACAAAATACAATCTACTCTACTTTACATTCTAATATACTCCATGACATCTACTTCACATCTCCTTCCATGTTGAGAACATCAAAGCTTTATTCAAATTATTCAAAATTACAAAAGTTTACAAAGCTCTCCAAAGCTTTCCAAAAATTTTCCAAAACTAAAGCTACCAAATGAAGGAGAGAGACCTCCTATTTATACAAAAATATGAGAAGTCATCTCATTAATAAGAGTCCATGAATCTCTCCCTATACCTCTAGAGTTCTAATCAAAATAGGAAATGATAAGACACATGTCTTCTTAGAGTTTCAATACAAATAGGAAATGTGACACATATCCTTATGATCCCATGATCTTTTCCACTCAAATTCGAATTTGGCCTTAGGATGTCATATAAAGGTCTTCTAGAAGCTTCCTTTTGACCTACACATGTCAACAATCTCATTCCACTTTTAGGTATAAGCATATGCACATTATTTTCTAATTTTTAACCACAAATTCATTTAAAAATGCTAAGAATTAATAAAGTTTGGAAAAACATAAATGTGACCCAATGATAATGAAAGTGAGATGAATGTAGTGAAATGAAGGTGAAATGGAGGTGATATAATGAACATAATAGTGAAAGTGTAATGGAAGTGAATGACAATTTCAAGACCCAACATATCCCCCAACTGAAGCTATTGCATGTCCTCATGCAATATATATTACATTAATTCTTTTGGTCCTTGAGCTTTGGCTTAACTTTGCATGATATCATTTGATAACTTCATACTTCTGCAAAGTGTTTTACTTGAATTGCAACATGGTTGGTTCTTGTGTTACAACCATATTTTGTTGTTGTATTCAATTTTGATCTTTGAACTTTGCATAATGATAATTTGATTATTGTTGCAAAGTATATCTTTATTGGATTGCATCATGGTTGGTTCTTGTGTGACAACCATGATTGTGTTTGTATTCAATTATCCTTTAAGCACTTTTGAAAAGCCATTGTATGCTCATAATAATAATGTAATAGTTAATATATTTTGGAAGTATGTGGGATTCTGAATATGATATGAACATGGAAAGATATGAATATGAATGTATTCCCCCACCCCCAACTGATGGTATTGGCAATTTTATGAAATGAGAGAGAGAAATGTTTTTCCAACAATTATCATTCTAGCTTTTTATGGAATTCTATGGTCAAAAGTTAGAAAATGATGTACCGTAACTTACCCTTTGAAATGAGTGAGTTGTATGTGTGGTGGCTACAAAAATTTTGATCATAATCTTCTTCAAGTGGCTGGACAAAAAGAGACATGGATAAAAGAGTCAAGAATATTTTTTCTTTCTTCTACTAAAACTTGTTGAATCTGCTCCAAAATGCTGAAAATAATAGTCTTCATGTCTTCAAAACTCATTGGCACAATTCTTACTATGTGAAGAGATGTTCTCATGTCGAACATAGTAGGAATTTGTTGACTTAGTGGCCATTAATGAATGCTGCTAGTCAACGCGAGAACTCTCACCATTGATGACAATGAGAGTCAAGATGCCCAAACACATCTTGCTAGGTACGAATAAATTTGCCGATGTCGAGTCACCTAAAAGATCCGATGAACAAGGGACATTAATGTATTCCCATTGTTTGTCGGCATGAGGACTTTCCATTAAGGCATGCAAGGCTCAAGGTGTTTTTGCAAGGAATTTAGACTCAAAGGACTATGGACTCAATAATTTGCATTGAAGCAGGGTTTATTTGCGAAATGAAAATGACAGAAAAGGGAAAATGAAAATGGAAGATGGCAATGGAAAGTAGTAATGGCAATCGGCAATAAGCATGTAATTGAGCCTCTTGCTTTTATTTTTGGGTTGGGAGTGGACAAAAAGTAATGGAAAGTGAATGTAAATGGAAAATATGAAGGGAAATGAGGTGAATGGTTTATTATGAAGTATGGATGTAATGGAGACAATAGTATCTGAAAGTTTTTTTCAAGTGTTTGGATCTGATTTTGCATTAGCATGTTTCTTCTTTGTTTCTGATCATCCTCTTATGAAACAAATTGGCCTCTTAAGAGAGACACTATTCACTTGTAGTCATTTGTCCTTCCTCCTGGAACCTACAAAAAAAACTAATACTTCTTCTGCAATGGAATGTAAGATTATTAAAGGAGAGAGGTGATCAATCTCTCTACTTATGATATTTACACACAAAACTAAGAATTCGTATTAATGAAACAAGTTCACAAAGGAAAACCAAAAGAATTTATACTTGCTTCAGAATTAGTGCCTCAAGTTAACTGTTGTATCTTTTCAGCAATTTATTTCATTATTTGTTGTTTCAAACACTGATGATGGATTTCTCATTGTGTAGATCTCATTGATATCTTTCCAATGGCACCTGAATCATCGAAATCTAATTTCGTATGAGAAAGTTAGGCTGAATTTGAACAGTGAGATTTTTCAGTTGCAAAATTGATGTTTAGTTGCGGAATGGCTTTAGTTGCGGAACGACTTTAGCTGCTGAATAGGGCCCAGTTTCTGTAGCTAAAAAACTTGAACAGAAAATTAGCCATTCATTTTTCATCTTCAGTCCAAAATTAATCAATACCTTTCATAAAAATGAGCAGATAACCTACTTATTTCATTGATTCAAAAATATTATTTTTTATTGACATGCAGTGACTTAGTGTGGCGACTCAGTGTGGCGACTTAGTGATAACACACAATTTGACTTCCCTTTGACCAGGGTCTTTTCATAAAATTAGATCAAATGAATAGGACACCATCCATGTACTGACATTTCCCCAGCTACCCATGTGGCTTGTTTTTCTTGATGACACCTGCAACCTAGAGTTTAACAAAATAGTTGCGGGAAGTTGAGCTAGCTGCTGAAAGTTGAGTGAGCTGCGGAAAATGGCTGCAACAGTCAACCATCAGTTTTATGTTATTTTTTTCATTGTCTGCATGTAGGAACTCTGTGAATTGTAGTGGCATATGGAGCAAAATAGTTTTAGTGATGGAAATGGAATACCAGAGTACCTACTCTTTTGCTGCTCATTTTTTTTTTTTAATTCTCTGCACTGTCTGTGTGGAGAAAACCATGCAAATGACAGTGGTATATATGAAGCAAAAAAATTACAGAGATGAAAATGGAACATCAGAGTATTGTGAAAAGAATATGATGGATATGGCAATGAAACATGGAGGGTATACAAAAATACCGTGTGGCTGTATGCGTAAAATATGTAAAAAAAAAAAACAGAGTGAGAGTTAACGGAGCATTGGAGAAGTTTGGTTGAAAAATGAAAGATTAGCATCGTGTTCTCCTACTACCTCAAAACCACACTCAATCTCCTCATCTTTGCCATGTATATCGGTTTGGTTGTGAAGAGCCGTGTTCAATTAGGATAAGTCACATAATCAGCAGTTAAACAATGTAATAGTGAAGTGTGAGACATGGCAGTTGACGTGGTGGAGTGGCATAATGAAGTATGAGTTAAAAACGAAAAGCATTAAGTCATGAGGTGAGGTGGAGTAAGGTTAAATGCCAGCACATAATTTGATTCCTATTTAGAATTCTCTTCCTCAGGCACGCCGAGTTATATTATAGTATGTTCATTTAATTGAAAACGCTTTTTTTTTCACGCGACAAACAAAAATGCACTCCAAAGAACCGATGATTTCTCCCAGACCGCCATGAATCTCTCAAAACGGTTTCTGGGTTATCTAACTGACATTACTGGCAAAAAAACCCATGTTTTATTTTTTCCAAATTCATCTTCGTTTGACCAAATCATGCGTGTGAAGTTTGACGTTTTTCTCTATTTACGTTTCTTTCTCTGAGTCAATTTTTTTTTCTTTTTTATTGTTCTGCACTTTATGAAGCTGTTGCATTCGGCTGTAAAAAAATTTTGAATCATAGGAATGACGATTTTCCAGTGGTAGTATGCACAATGTTGAAACACATAATTTGGTTTTAGCCTCAGGTATTCAAATGAAATTCGTGAAGTGGAATGCTCTGTAAAATCGATTTCAAAGAAAGATTGTTTTCATGTACAGTCAACAACAAATATGGGGAATGAGCGAATTGCCAATAACCAACAATTCAAAGAAGTTTGTGAGGCTTACAATGGAGATCATGAGCTCAGCATTTTATCTAAGTATTGGTGACTGCAGCATGCTTTAAGCTTCTACTTTCAATCTATTTGCACAGTTTATGTAGACCTCCATAGGTTTCAGATTTTGTTATGATTGAGAAATTTCCTATGTTGGCTTTCCAAAAACGTTCCAAAACCAAAGGCTTCCTATATGAATAAGATGCACAGTTCAAATGAATGCAAATCAATTGCTTACAAAGGTATGAGGATGCACTAAAAAGAAATCATGAAGAGGCCAAAACATCAAATCAATATGCAGATTTTCAAGTTTTTGACATTAGGAGGTTTTTAAAAATTTTCACATAAATTGGATGCCACATACACTCTTTTGAAAGCCACATAAGGGTTTTTTTTTTTTTTTTTTTGAAGTTGTAAATTTTTATAAGAAGGATTAATGATTTTCGATTTCACGCAGCAAAGACTTCAAAGAAAACATGCTAAAAGCAGGACTTTGACTGAGGTCTTAGGCTGGTTTTTCATCAATCTCAGCGGGGTGACTAGGATAGGATCCATGTCGGGACAATTCTGGAGATGCTCATGTGGTCGATTTCTTCATTGGACGCTTGTAACCTGCTCAACCTTGAAACAACTGCGGAATCCTGTGCTAGCTGCGGAATCAGGGCAGTTTCCGCAGCTAAGTTGCAAAACCTTATTAAAATAGGATACAGTGTTTTTAAGACCACTACAAAGCATAACCAAACAATTTTGGTCAATTTGAACCTATCAAAGCAGTTGAGTTTCATTTTTTTTCATCATTTTTTTTTTTTTTTTAATTGAATCAATTGAAATGATGAAGTTTATTTTGTCTCCCCTTTTTTTTATAACATAACAATTCTTTTTATGATCCTCCAGATCACACAAAGTGCAGGAGGAGAGCATACTCAAGAATTATTAATTTTTTTTTACTTAACAATCCTTTTTCTGATCCTCAAAATCACACAAATTGCAGGAGGAGAGCATACTCAAGAATTATTAATAAATTTTTTTGTAGATGTAAGAAATAAGGTCTCCTAATTACACTTCCCCGGCAACGGCGCCAAAAATGTCTAGTCAATTTAACATCTTAAATTGCTCTACATAAATTATCAATCCGGGTATCGTAAACTGATGAAGTGTGGTGCACCATATGTTCTTAGTTAACCTTTTTCTTACCTTAGTTTGTTTTTGGATTTTATTATTTTCTTAATGTGTGGTGATGAAAGTGAAGTGTGAACTGTGTGGAGTGTAAATGGTGATGGTTTCTAAACTTAATAATTCTCAAAAGAAAGCTTTACAGTAACTAAAAAGAAACCAATTCTTAAGAGAAAAATGCATCAAAAAGCGAACTAATGGCAATGGCCCAGTATCCTTGCTGCTGAAAATGAAAAGAAAGAAAAAACTTGAAAAACAACTCAAACTTAAAGTAAAGCAGCTAACTCACACTACTTCAGCTTTTTAGATCCTTTGCCCCTTGGCTCAATCTACCTTGGGGAAGTAATCATGAGCATAACAAGCAATATGATATTTAACTATTCAAAAAAGTAAATTGCATAAGGAAACTAATCACACTACTTGAATTCTTCAAATCCTTTACCTCTCAGCTCAATCTACCTTGGGGAAGTAATCATGAACATGTCAAGCAATATGATATCTAAATGTAAATTGCATAAAAGAAACTAATCACACTACTTAAATTCTTCAAATCCTTTACCCTTCAGCTCAATCTACCTTGGGGAAGTAATCATGAATATGTCAAGCAATATGATATCTAAATGTAAAAAGAAATTAATCACACTACTTAGAATCTTTTAGTTCTTTACCATTCAGCTCAATCTACTTTATGGAAAGCAACTATGAGTAAGTAATATGACAACTAAATCACACTATAGTTAGTGATCTTCTGATCTCCTGTTGATATAGCCATTTGACCACAGAAAGAAATCATAAATTGTTAAACAATATGACATCTAATTAGCAGAAAAAGAAATAAACAAATAACAACTTGAAAAGGACAATGCTGAATGTAAATTGCAGAAAATAAAGGTTAGCAGGAAGGACAAGATGATCTCATATGCCAAAAGTTATCAAAAAAAAGATGAAAAATTGCCAACCGGTTGAACACACTTGCATGAATTAAAATTGCATGAATGAAAAATCTAATCTATCAAACTTGAAAGCAATCAAATGACATAATGAAATCAAAAGAAATATTTACAAAATGAAATCTACTCTATCTTACATTCTAATATGCTCCATGACATCTACTTCACATCTCCTTCCATGTTGAGAACATCAAAGCTTTATTCAAATTCTTCAAAAGTACAAGGTACAACAAAGTTCTCCAAATCTTTCAAAAGCCATCAAGGAAGAATTACAATCTTCAAGCTAGAGACTAAGTCTCATAAGTACTAACTAATTAAGGAGAGAGATCTCCTATTTATACAAAAGATGAGAGCCATCTCATTAATCCATGAATCTCTCCCTCTACCTCTAGAGTCCTAATCAAAGTAGGAACTGATAAGACACATGTCTTTTTAGAGTTACAATACAATTAGGAGATGTGACACATATCCTCATGATCCCATGATTTTTTCTACTCAAATTCGAATTTGGCCTTAGAGTGCCACATAATGGTCTTCTAGAAGCCTCCTTTCAACCTACACATGTCAACAATCTCAACCCATTGGTTAGGTATAAGCTTATGCACATTATTTCCTACTTTTTAACCACAAATTCACTTAAAAGTCTTATAATTAATAAAGATTGGAAAAACATAAATGTGGCCCAATGATAATGAAAGTAGGATGAATGTGGTGACATAGTAGTGAAATGGAGGTGATATAATGGACATAATAGTGAAAGTGTAATGGAAATGAATGACATTTTCAAGACTCAACAGGGGGCAAGTACTCAAAGTGGATTTTCATCCTTCAAGAGTTTGACTTGGAGTTTACTACCACCAAGTCTAAGAAATCCCTCATTTTCGCTAAGTTGCTCTACTCCCTACCATCTACAACTGCGCCCTCTCGATCAGAGGGCCATATTCTGGATGAGTCTTTATTATTTATTAGAACCCTCAATCCTTGGTATGGGGATATTATTGTTTACCTTTAGATGTCCTCCTTTCTTCTTGATTTGTCTAAGGATGCTCGGCAATGCATTTGCCATCATTCTCAACCCTATCGCATTATTTGGGACACCCTGTACCGTGTCGGTGCTGACTCTGTTCTCCACCATTGTTTGACATTTGAGGAAGTTGAACAAGTCTAGAACGACTACCACTCTGGTGCCTATGGTGGTCATATGTCCGGGTATGCTATTGCTTAGAAGATCCTCCGCATTGGTTGTTTTTGGTTGTCTATTTTCAACGATTGCATTCTCGCCATCTGCTCTTGTCATGCGTTGGCAAATATACCAACGAAATATGTGTGTGCCTCCTGCTCCTTTTCACCTTGTTATTACCATCGGACCTTTTGCCAAATGGGGCATTGATTATATGACCTGTAACCCTCGCTCAGCCAGGGGGCATGGGTATATGATCGTTGCCATTGATTATTTCACAAAATGGGCTGAGGCAATGCCTACGCTATCTAATGACAATAAGACAGTGGCGCAATTTTTATTCAATAATGCCATTTCACGTTTCAGAGTCCCTCAGGCTATCGTCACTGATCAAAGTTCTCATTTCTGTAATCATAAGATGACTGAGTTAACAATCCAGCTGGGCTTATAGCATGATAGTTTGACACTGTATTATTCTCAGGCCAATGGCCAAGTAGAAGCTGTCAACAAAGTTTTAGTCACGATACTTCAATGCACCATTGGCATGCAGAAGTCCAACTGGCATCTGATGTTGCTTTTTGCCTTATGCGCCTACCGAACTTCAATGAAAGATGCCACTAGATTCACTGCATTTCAATTGGTTTACATTCTAGAGGCTACCCTTCCAATTGATTGTGAGATCCCTTCGCTTAAACTAGCCGTTGAATTTCTCCCAAACACTACTCCGGTAGAAGAACGTCTTCTTTACCTAGAGTGGTTGGACAAGACCCATTAACTAGCCTCTCTAGTCATTGAAGCACAGAAGAAGAGAGTGAAAACTCACTTCGACCAAGTTTTTCAACACCGTTCGTTCATTGAAGGAGACTTAGTCCTGTTCTATGATCAAGAAAATGATAAGCTAGGGGTATGCAAATTCGAGCCTATGTGGCATGGGACTTACATTTCGAAGCGTGTTTTGCAAAAAGGGGATTATAAGCTAATCGATTATGAAGGGAACCCTCTAGATAAGCCCCAAAACGAGCTTTATCTGAAGAAATATTATGCATGAATTTCGTGCATCTAATTTGTACATACGTGTGTTTTCAGCATGTGTTTGCTTGTATGGCTTGGTCTTAATTGCCACTTATTATGTCTTTTTACTTCTTTTCAGATGTCTGCTACACCTTATGTTGGTTTTGCTGATGGTACCTGTTGTAGTACCTAAAACCTTTCCTCTACGACATAGGTGTGTATTATCCTCACCGTGAGTTAGTAGACCTTCAGGGCGTTTGTCTAGGTTGTACCACAAACAACGTCACTGAATATAGTGCTGTCATTGAATTACTGACCGAGGCAGTTAACCTCGATATTAGTGCATTGGTTGTGAATTTAGATTCTCAAGTTGTTGTCCACTAACTTAATGGGTGTTATTTTGTCAGAGATCATCGGATTTTAAGGTTGTATTTAGATGTTAAATTATTGGAAATAAATTTTGATTTTATTACATATCAGCACATTCCAAGAAGATTAAACACATTCACTGATGCAATAGCGAATCATGTATTAGATAGACATTTACACAACATGTAATCAAATATTGTATACAAGCATTTAGACACAATAATGAACCATAAGATAGCATATGTTTTTATTATATATATATATATATATATAGTATACTATATATAGAATAGATATATATATAGTGTGGTGCACCGAGGTGCTCCAAAAATAAGTGTGTATGTCAAAAATAGAGTCTGTGTCCATACATTCAAGACACGTGTCTCCCAAAAAATTAGTAGAAAGTAAAACCTAGGTGTCTACTGTGGTGGGTTCTGATCCCTATAGTAGACCACTACCCACACAACTCGTCTCAAGAGCCTATGCACCTTAGGTGTCACTCCAACTGTGTGTCTCTAATACTCTACTGGGACCTCCTCGATCCTCCTATAGTTTGGGATCCTGTGAGTCAAGCCCTCAAGGTTGCGGGCTATCTCCTCCTCTGCATTACTAGCAGGGCGAACCAGGGCCAAACCTCTACTTCCCTGCGGGTCCCTTCATGCCTCAGAAGCTAGTCCTATAGGCCTCTTCGGTCCGACATCTGCAAGTAACATAAGACAACATCATTAAGACATATGCATGATAAAATCTAAAAAACATCATAAAAAACAAAACACAAAATAGTGTGGTGTTTCTATCAAGTGTTTTACCTCCATCATCCCACTGCTCACCAGTGGGAAGCAACATGTATGGGTCTCCGCGGAAGTCCGCGCCTACATATGGCCAATCCTCAACTATGACCTTCTGGCGGTCTAGCCACTCTCGGAAAAACATCCCCCATGATACCAGTCGACTGCCACCCCCTCGCAGCATAACATGTGGCCAGGGGGTGATGCGGGTCTCCCATGGCCCAGGCTTGTATAAGTCCATGTCCTACAGTTGGAGAGATGACGCCCGCTCCAGCATGAGCGGGATCAAGATAGACCCGTATCCAAACTGCTTCATCTCCCCTCATCGGCGCTTTGTAAGCTGCCTCTTCATGTTAGCAGCCACTGCTTTGGCCCAGTTATACATGGTCGCGTTAAGGCAATCAAGAGATAGCCATAGGTGAGGCTTTGTTTCCTCTAGTTGGGCTTGACAACCCACTATTCTCGTCACCATGAATAATACTATGTGAAGAATCAAATCTTCCACTGTTGGGATTTGTAATTTCCCACTAGTTGCTGATTTGCGTGCCCCGGGGCACACCTGTGCTATTAGCATATCTAGGGTCTCGTCGGTGGCCTGTTGACCCTCTAAGATCGCCCTCTCACCACGACGAGACAACCCAGTCAAAAAATATATATCTCTAGCATCAAATTCAATATCTTTGCCCCAAATGATGAACTTCTCGTCCGTTGGGTTCTAAGAGCGGATTAATAGCTCTAGCAAATCAGGTTGTGCTCAAAGATGTGGAGTGAGGAGGAATTTCAATAAATCCATATTCAAGTAGGGCTCTCCTGCACCTGGGATCATTAAATGCTTGTTCATCATTGATATCATGGGTTCTTTCCTGCCACATGAATGCCATGTTTCCCTGCGTCAAAGGAAAAAAATGATTAGAGCCCTTTTCATAGGCTTAAATGCATCAACTATAAAAAATTAAACTTTACGATGCCGTTGTGGCTATTCTTCAAACAACAGTGACGGCTTGAGGTTAGTTGTTCATTTTTCATGTGATTGTCGCGAGAGTACATCCATCTCTCGTGACAATCCTGATGGTGGTACAAGTTATCACGCTTGGCCATCGCTCACCTAAGCGGATCTTCCACGATGACCGAGAGGTAGATTTGGATTTTAAAATCCACCCAAAACTAGCTACCGAACATCAAATTGAATGGAAAAACCATTGAAATATAGCACAAAGGAAAGATTACTTACTTGGTAAAGGTCTCAGGTGCAATCGTGGATCGTTGGTGCCAAAATTGAGCTCGGAACTTCGCTCAAGTTTGTACACCAAAACACCAAAGGTAAAAACTCACAAGGTAAATGTAAAAATGAAATTACCATACCCTACTTTTTATAGTGTTTTTCCAAAAAATAAAGTTTTACACTATAGGGTTTAGGGTTTTTTCATTGAATTTGGAGTTTTGATTAGGGTTTTGAGTTTTTTAACCAAATTTCCACATATATAATGTATTTATGTCGAATGGATCTTATTGTGTGATATTTTTTTGTAGAAATAGGGATGGTTGGTATGTGTCATGATCCATATACACTTGGTCCGTATTTCTCAAAATGTCCTCTTGAAGCTCTTTTCCGACTTAAAAGACGAAAAGATTGTCGAGTTTTTCATTTTAACTCATTAAACAAAATAAGAGGCAGTCCAATTTGAGCTCTTTTATGACTGTATAAATGTGAAAAGATTGTCGGACTTTTGTCATTTCGAGTTTGATATTGATTACGAAATGATGTGTCTTCGATCACTTTTCTACTTTTCTGGATCGAGGCCACTAATTACGAAATGTACTCCTTGATCGTAATGGTCAAGAAATTCTCTTGAGTATTATTTTATGCTTTTTCGGGCTTGAGGGACACAAATTTATGAAAAAGGACCTCCCTGGAGTTTTCTTTCCCGTGTCTTTTTCAAACTCTCTAAACATGAAAAATACTCCGAGTTTTACCTATGTCAGACTCGTTAAACCCTGAAAACATTGGACTCGTCACCATGATGAGACTCGAGCTTATCCTCCCTAGGGCTCATTAAACAATCACTAGGTTGGATTCATCGGAAGGTCAAACTTATATTACAAGCATATGCTATCCCCTTCAAGCCTCTTTTAAAAATTAATTGGGGTACTTGCTAGCAATAGGGGGGGGAAATTCGGAAGTCATCATTGGTTATGTGTGGCAGCTAGTCACTCTTTAACATCGACACTTTTGCTTCTTGTCAGGTTGGGATATCCCCACATCGTCATTTGACCTTTCGGGGTTCTGGGTTCCCATTTTGCCTCATTCCATCTAATCCATGTTGTCTCCATCAAGCCTATGATCCCTTGGTACCAAAATGTTGCCACATTCTAGAGTCGTGTCACCGATATGTTCAAGGGTATAATCCTTCTTTAGTTCACACCCTTACCTCCTCCTTTGATACTTTGTTTCACCATCTACCACTTGTTCCTTATCTCGTGTCATTGATGGGGAAAAATTATGGCTGTCCTGCGACCGATCATCTCCTATCGACATCAGCTCATTATCCAGGAGATTGGTCTATGGATCCCCTTCGGTACCTTGGAGCTTGCATGCCTTAATGGCAAGTTCTTCACACCTGACAATAGACTTTTATCATTGGTCTTCGATTGGGTGATTCCATGAGTGTTCGACTTCAGCTCATTTTTCGTACTTGCTGGATTGTATTAGACAATACCTTGAGAGCCATTGGCATTATTGGTGGTTTCTCTCGCACTTGTTAACGGTTTTCATCATTGACTGGTAATCAAACGAAATTCTATCATGCTTGACCTTGGCACATCTGTTCGCATGCTAGAATTTGTACTATGATCAGTTGGGTTTCAAGACCCCTAACTAAGATTACATATGTTTGGGCTACATGGATTGGTTCATGATTACATATATGACTCTTTGATGGATGGCTGTGACCTTACCTGAGTCTTCATGGATGGATACGACCATACCTTTATCATTATCATGGTCTTGTCAACTGGATGGCTGCGTCCATACCACAGACCTAGTTTCATATGTCTTTTGGATGGCTACACCCATACCTAGACTACATGTATTTTGCTATCAGAGATATCAGTTGTAGCCTATAGGATCTTCGAGGCGGTGTTCTAGTTCAGATAGTTTCGCAAACCAATTCACCCCTCCCACCCTCTTGGGCTTCATGCTTTAGGGGGCATCTATTACACAACAATTTGTCACTATCCTCATCTCAGTCCCTCTGCTGTGTCATGTGTCAAATAATCATGTTCATAGCTTCCCACCACTGTAAGAAGATTAAGCAAATTCTCTTTGATGCTACAAGATTGACCCTCATTCCCTAATTTTCTGCCTCATCGCGAGTAAACCCTTAATATACGTGACGGTCCCCTATCATAAACAGTCTCATCACGACCCTGTCGCAGGTATACATCTATTTCTAGGCCCGGTGCGAGGCTATTAGCTATATATCGCGATGATGGGTCTACGTGCGTTGCCTCCTAGTGATGCCATCACCAAAACTTAGTTTAGGGCTAGCGACGATCTAGATTGGGAAAATTTGTTCCAACAGTCGGCCTTCTAGATGTCTCTAGACCTGATTGTTGGGTCAATTTGGGTCACACTTCCCCCTTTGGAATGGTAGTTCCATATTTTGTGCTACCTTCCTTGAGGATGAGCTTCCTCTTACTCATTTCAATGACACTCCTTCTCCTATAAAAGCACTCACCATTGCTATGATCAGTTAGTTCTTTTGGTTGGATAGTGTTGCTAGTTCTTTTGAGTTTGATAGATAGCTTTGGTGTGAGTGTGACAAGTGTGGGATTGTTAACTTTTCAAAAAAAACACTTTAAAAAGGAGGGTATGGTAATTTCATTTTTACATTTACCTTGTGAGTTTTTTCCTTTGGTGTTTTGGTGTGCAAACCTGAGCGAAGTTCCGATCTCGATTCTGGCACCAACGAACCACGATTTCGCCCAAGACCTTTACCAAGTAAGTAATATATCCTTTGCACTGCATTTCAATCATTTTTTCATTCAATTTGATGTTGGGTAGGTGGTTTTGGGTGGATTTTAAAATCCAAATCTGCCTCTCAGTCATTGCGGAAGATCCACTTAGGTTAGCAATTCCCAAGCGTGATAACACGTACCACCATCGGGATCGTCGCGAGAGATAGATGTACTCTCGCACCGATCGTGGGATAAATGAATGAATAATCTTGAGCCATTGCTTCTATTTGAAAAACAGCTGTGACTGAGCCGTAAAGTTAAAATTTTTCATAATTTATGCATTTAAGCTTATGAAAAGGGCTCTAATCATTTTTTCCTTTGACGCAAGGCAACATGGCATTTGTGTGGCAGGAAAGAACCCACGATATCAATGACGAACAAGCATTTAACGATCTCGGGTGTAGGAAAGCCCTACTTGAATGTGGATTGCTAAAATTCTTCCTCACTCCACATCTTCGAGCACAACCTGATTTGCTAGAGCTCTTAATCCGCTCTTGGAACTCAACGGACCAGAAGTTCTTCATCCGGGGCAAAGATATTGAATTTGATGCTACGCATATATATTTTTTGACTGGCTATATTGTCGCTATGAGAGGCCGATCTTAGAGGGTTAACAGGTCGCCGCCAAGACCCTAGATATGCTGATAGCATGGATGTGCCCAGGGGCATGCAAATCAGCCACTAGCGGGAAATTACAGATCCCAACAGTGGAAGATTTGACTCTACGCTCGGTATTATTCATGGTGACAAGAACAACAGGCTCTCAAGCCCAACATGAGGCAAGAAAGACTCACCTTTCGCTAGCTCTTGATTTCCTTAACACGACCATGTATAACTGGGCTGAAGTAGTGGCCGCTAACATGAAGAGGCAGCTTACAAAGTGCCGACGAAGCAGTTTGGATACAAGTCTATCTTGATCCCACTCATGCTGGAGTGTGTGCCGTCTCTCCAACTGCATGACATGGACTTATATAGGCCTGGGCCATGGGAGACCTGCATCACCTGCTGGGCACATGTTATGCTCCGAGGGGGTGGCAGTCGACTGGTATCATGGGGGATACTGTTCCAAGAGTGGCTAGACTGCTAGAAAGTCATAGTCGAGGATTGGCCATATGCAGGCATGGACTTCCATGGAGACACCGACATGTTGCTTCCTGCTAGCGAGCAATGGAATGACAGAGGTAAACCACTTGATCGAAACACCACACTATTTTATGTTTTGTTTTTTATGATGTTTTTTAGATCTTATCATGCATATCTCTTAATGATGTTCTCTTATGTTACTTGCAGATGTGGGACTAGA
The DNA here is from genome assembly GCA_000404065.3 of Pinus taeda. Lineage (NCBI taxonomy): Eukaryota > Viridiplantae > Streptophyta > Pinopsida > Pinales > Pinaceae > Pinus > Pinus taeda. Next base: position 92,971 of record APFE030732331.1, on the reverse strand, counting down.
GAGGCCTATAGAACTAGCTCCTGAGGCATGGAGGGAACCGTAGGGGAACAGAGAGTTGGCCCTGGTTCGCCCTAGTGGCAATGCAGAGAAGGAGATAGCCTGTAACCTTGAGGGCTTGACTGATGAGGTCCCGGACTACAAGGGGAACAAGGAGGTTCTAGTAGAGTACTAGGGACACACAGTCAGAGTGACACCTAGGGTGAATAGGCTCTTGAGACGAGTTACACAGGCAGTGGTCTACTATACGGAGCAGAACCCACCATAGTAGACACCTGGGTTTTACTTTCTATTGATTTTTTGAGAGACACGTGTGTCGGATGTATGGACACAGACTCTATTTTTCACATACACACTTATTTTTTGAGCGCCTCGATGCACCAGATGATCTATATATATATATATATATATATATATATATGCTATCTTATGGTTCATTATTGTGTCTAAATGATTCTATACAATGTTTGATTACATGTTGCGTAAATGTCTGTCTAATACATGATTCTCTAATGCATTAGCTAATGTGTTTAATTTCTTGGAATGTGCTAATATGTAACAAAATCAAGACTTCTTTCCAATAATTTAACACGTAAATACAACCTTAAAATCCGATGATTTCTAATGGAATAACGCCCATTAAGTTGGTGCACAACAAGTTGAGAATCCAGATTCACAACTAATGCATGAATATCAAGGTTAGCAGCCTCAGTCAATAACTCAATGACAATGCTATATTCAGTGACATTGTTTGCAGTACAACCCAAACAAACGACCTGAAGGTCTACTAACTCACTGTGAGGATTGTAGATCACCCATGCCGCAAAGGAAATGTTCTGAGTACTACGGTAGGCACCACTAGAGAAACCAACGTAAAGTGTAGCAGACATCTAAAAAAAAGTAAAATGACACAATAAGCAGCAATTATGCCTACACACCAAGTCATACAAGCAAACACACACATAAAACACACATGCTAAAAACACACGTATGTACAAATTAGATGCATGAAATTCATGCATAATATTTCTTTAGATAAACCCTATTTCAGGGCTTATCTAGAGGTTTCACTTCATAATTGATCAACTCACTGGTTCCTTTTTTGCAAAACATGCTTCACAATGTAAGGTCCATGCCACATAGGCTCGAATTTGCCTACCCCTAGCTTATCATTTGCTTGATCATAGAGCAGGAATAAGTCTCCTTCAACGAAATAATGAGGATGAACAACTTGGTCGAAGTGAGTTTTCACTCTCTTTTTTTGTGCTTCAATGACTAGAGAGGCTAGTCGATGGGTCTCATCCAACCACTCTAGGTAAAGAAGACATTCTTCTACCAGAGAAGTGTTTGGGATCAATTCGACAGCTAGTTTAAGTGAAGGGATCTCACATTCAATCGGAAGGGTAGCTTCCAGACCGTAAACCAATTGAAATGGGGTGAATCTGATGGCGTCCTTCATTGAAGTTCGGTAGGCCCATAAGGCAGAAAACAACATCAGATGCCTGTTGGACTTGTGCATGCTAATGGTGCATTGAAGCATCATGACCAAAAATTTGTTGACAACTTCTACTTGGCCATTGGCTTGAGGATAATATAGCGTCGAACTATCATGCTGCAAGCCCAGCTTGGTTGTTAACTTAGTCTTCATATCATTAAGGAAATGAGAATTGTGATCAGTGATGATAGCCTGAGGGACTTCGAAACGTGAAATGACATGATTGAATAGAAATTGTGTCGTTGTCTTACTGTCATTAGATGGTGTAACCATCACCTTAGCCCATTTCATGAAATAATCAACGACATTGATGATATACCCATGCCCCCAATCTGACCTAGGGTTATAGGTCATATAATCAATACCCCATTTGGAAAAAGGGTTGACGATAATGACAGGGTGCAAAGGACCAGGAGGCGCATGCATCTTCCATTGGTAGATTTGGCATGTATGACAAGAGCAGATGGTGAGAATGAAATCCTTGAAAATAGATGGCAAAAAATAACTAGCGCGGAGGATTTTCTGAGTAGTAGCATACCCGGACATATGACCACCACAAGCACCAGAGTGGCAGTTATTCAAGACTCGTTCAGCTTCCTTGAATGTCAGACAATGACGAAGAATAGGGTTAGCGTCAACATAGTTCAGGGTATCCTTGATAGTGCGATAGGGTTGAGAATGATATCGAATACGTCGCCGAGCATCCTTAGACAAATCAGGATGAAAGGAGGACATATGAAGATAGACAATAATATCCCCGTACCAAGGATCAAGGGTGCTAATCAAGAACAGAGACTCATTCGGAATATGGTCGTCTAATCGAGAGGGCACAGTTGCAGATGGTAAGGAGCAGAGCAACTCATCAAAAACGAGGGATTTCTTAGACTTGGCAGTAGTAAACTCCAAGTAAAACTCTTGAAGGATGACAATCCACTTTGAGTACTTGTCCCCCAGTAATTAACGTGACAAGATGTATGTCATTGGGTTGCAGTTAGAAATCACCTTCATGGTGCGCAATAATATATAGTGGCGGAAACATTGGACGACATGAACGACTTCCAATTCCAACTTCTTGAGATAGGCATATCGATTTTCTAGGTCAAGTAGATTGCGGTTAAGATAGTAGACAGCGTGCTCAGTACCATCATCATCATCTTGGACTAGAACCATGCCGATGGTGCTATTGGCAGCGGCCAAATAAAGAGTATAGTCATGGTGATAATCAGGCAAATGTAACAAAGGAATAGAAACGAGGAGTGCCTTGAGCTGCTCGAATGACTCTTGTGCAATGGTATCGCAGACAAAAGGGGTATCTCGCTTTAATAACTGTGTATAGCCTTTGGGCACTTCAGCATAGTTTGGAATAAAACAACGTAAAATTTTTTCTTTACTCTGCAAACTCTGCAATTGTTACAAAGAAGTAGGGGGAGGAAGATTCAAGATGGATTCAACATTAAGGGGATCTATGTGGATGCCCCCTTTAGAGATGACAAACCCAAGAAGTCTACCGGATTCAACACAGAAGACACATTTATGCAGATTAAGATGAATATGATAGTGTTGATAGTGAAGAAAGATTTTGCGAAGGTGATTTGGATGGTCTTGTCACTTTGTTGAACGAGCTGGAAGGTCATCTAGGTAAGGCTGTGCAATGTGTTGAATATTGTGAAACACAAAGACATTGCACGTTGTAAGGTAGCATTGGCATTTTTTAGACTGAAAGGGAGTTTTTTATAGGTGAAAGTACTCCACAAGCAGATAAAGGTGGTCTTGTATTGATTCACAGGTGATATATTGATCTAGTTGTAACCAGAGAAGCCATCCATAAATGAATAAATCTCATTCCCAGCATACTCATCAATGAGTTGGTCAGAAAGGTGTAGGGTAGTTATCTTTGGGACAGGCATGATTAATGTTGTGATAATCAACACATACCCTAACAGTGCCTTGCTTCTTGGTCACAGGGACAATATTAGAAACCTAATCTGTGAGCAAGATAGGGTAAATAAACCCAACTTTAAGAATCTTTTTAACTTCCGCTTTGATATCTGCAGTCTTTCGGGGGTGTACAGGGCGTAGACATTATTGAACAAGTTTAGAACCAAGATACGTAGGTGTTTCATGCACCACAATGCTAGGATCGATGATGGGCATCTCTTCATACAATTAAGCAAAAGCATTATGAAATTCTTGAAAAAAATAGTATAAAGTCGAATCTCCTCCGAAGTATAGGTTACTGTGACGTGAATATGCTCGAAAACCCCTGGGTTAACAGAGATGTCGATAGGTTGATTTTGTGCAATGTTCCCCATATTGCCTTCAGAGAAAAGTTGATGGACTTGGATAGGTGTCTGAAGGGGTTGGGAGGGGACATAGGAAGCAAACTACTCAAGACAAGTAAGCATAGCCCCATGGGTAGGGAGAAACGAGGAAATATGGTGATGATCAGAGAAATGGGGTTCCTCAAAATATGTAGTCTTCATAATTGCTTCTTCATAATTGCTTCATCAGAAGGAAAGACTTCCTATAAGGTATTCGAAGAAGTGCCATCTCCGAGCCAAGGGGATTGGATGTATGAGTCGAGAGGCCTACTCAAAGGAGCAGGTTCAAGAAATGAGGTTGATGCGGAAACAATTTCGACGTAGTTGCGCTCGACAGGGCTCAGCGACATGACATCAACATAGGATTCTACCTAATCAGCAGGAGGAAGAATCCAACGATCAGAACGAACAGAAATAATATTGATGGGAGTGATGTTGGGAGGCAGGAGTGAAAAAAACCCATAAGCGCAGGATCTTTAAAAAGTCTAGCACCCACAGTCTCATACGGAATGGAGGTATGCTCCATGAAAGGCACATTGCCATCAGAAGAAGAGGAAGCGAAGAAGGATAGATGGTCTACCATGGCAATCTTCCCTTGATGGGGAAAATGAAGGACACGAAATAGAGATGAAGCCATGACTCGCATGGCATATGTCCAGCTTCGTCCCAAGAGGAGGTTGTAAGTCAAATTGGCATCAACAACTTCAACCTCAACTTCGACTGCCTTCCCTTCCAGGGTAATAGGTAGACGTGGGAGTATACCAAAGGATGAGAATCTCTCCCATCGAAGGCTACTAGGGTATTGGGAGATTGGCTCAGGGTTGGAGAACTGATAGCCTTCCAACAAGCAACGGACATGATGTAAGCAGAAGTGCCTTCATCAATAACAGTGCGGTGAATATTCTTAGAGTTGATGATGACTTGAATGAGGAAGGTGATTTGGTGAGGCAGTCTCAGCACATGATTTTCCTGGTCAAAAGTGATCAAATCCGAGTCAGCTAGGTCAATGCTACTGATTGCCAATAGCAACGACTTCCTTTGGGAGGGACAGCACTGGAGGACCTCTAATGTGGACATAGCTGCGGGAGCTTGGGCGAAGTCCTCAACGATGCTATAATGTTGGGTGGCACGAGAATTAGGGTTGTAGGAAGGCTCCCGGAGCACTCCTCTAGGGGGAGGTCGAATGACCAACCCAATACTAGGTCACTCGATATGGAGCAGACCTGAACTGGACAAAGGAGCACTAGAGGGGACCTCGGTTTCCTTCCCGATGGGCGAAGGATACTCTTTTGACCGTGTACTGATATGGATGGGAATTTTCCCAACCATAAAAACTTGAGAGACAAAGGGGGAAGAGGATTGAGATGGATCAACCACCGTTTGAGTCTGGTACGAGGGAAAGGGCTCTTTGAGCACAGCAGGAGTCCCAGGGGTACCTTTTAACAAATGACTAACTTTATACCACCTTGAGCAATCTTCAGTATAGTGATTCTCATTGCAAATAAGACAAGGATACTTAGGTTTGCACTTGGCACCTTCCTTGGCTGGAGGCTTGGGGGGATCTTGCTTTGGTTGATCGGCTTTATTCTTTCCTTTTCCCTTCTTCTTACCTTTCTAATTTTTGTCCACCGCAGTGGACTGGATGGTGTTAACCTTGGAAGTTTTACCAGAATTGGATGAACCCTGAGAAGCATTTTCATTTGGAGCATTAGACTTTTGATTCGTAGGGTTCGCAGAAGTTTTTCTAGAGGATGCGTTAACGAAACTGATGACATCGTCAACAAATGGTGTTGATGGAGCTTGGGAAGTTCTGGGTCACAGGGCATCTGGCAAATAATCATATAGCGTACCAGACTGGGAGTAAACCAAGTCAAGGTATTGAGCATGCGCAATGGCCTGCTCTTTAGTAACACATGCCCCCATAGCAATGTCTCGGGCTATCAGACCGATGAACGAAGTTGTAAACCAGTCGGTCAGAAGCTGATCGGGGATCTAGAACTTAATTGAATGACAACACTACCTCCATTCATGGATATGATTAGAGATATGCATAGTCATGTTCTATTTCAAGGATTTCAGGAGGTGTGTGCCCATTTCATATTGAATTTGCAATTGAAAATGAGTTAAAAATGCCATAGCAAGCAAGCTAAAATCCTAAAAAGTTCCGTGAGCTAACTCAATATACCATTTTGTGGCAGAGATAGTGAGAGTCCGTTGGAATAGGTGGAGCTAGACGGAATCATCGTGCCATGAATTCAATGAAAACCATAGGTGATAGGTCATGACATGAGCTTGGGGATCTTCTCTAGCCTTACCGTCGAATTCGGGACAATCACCGTGAATCTTAGTTGGAACCGGTGGCCAATACAAATTATGAAGAATAGGATCATTTGTTAGTTTGGACACATCCAATAATCCCAACGTTGCCAAAAAGGGTAATTGAGGGTTGAAGGACATATGAGGTCTTGGGTAAGAAATAGCACCAGAGTTCCATCCAGTTCCTGATTGCCCCCATTGATTTTTTTTTGACAGATTTGGCCCATAAGGGTTTTGTCCGTAGGGATTTTGTCCATAGGGGTTATAACTGTAAGTAGATGGTTGACTGTGGATTTGACCCCCGGCATTCCACTGATTACCAACTTGACCCACAGGAGCAATGTATGGTTTTTGAAAATTCTGATAAGGGTTAACCTGTGGTTGCTGATAATTTTGGTATGGGGAAAATGAGGTTTTCCCTTGGTGCTGCTAGAAACCATAAGGCAGTTGGGCTCCAAACTAAGCCTATGGGCTAGGCTGCATTTGATAAGCAGGTTGGGTTTGAAGCCCAACTTGAGTTTGAAGACCAGATTGGGTCTGGAGCTCAGACTGGGGCTGAAAACCGGGTGGAGCTTGAGAAGCAACGAGCGTTTGAGTGCCCGATTGAACATGCCCAAATGGATGTTCTTGGGAGAACTGAGGCCGAGCCATCTGGCTAGAAGGTTGACCTAGTTGAGATTGAGGTTGACCCATTTGCCTAGAAGGTTAAGCTTGCTGGGTATTAGGTTGACATTACACAACCGAGGGTTGTCCTGACTGACCAGATGGTTGAACTGACTGAACAATTGGGTTGCCTTGTTGGATTTGGGGCTGACCAATTTGTCCTAAAGGTTGACTAGGCTAGACATTGGGTTGGCCTTAATAGATGTGAGTCTGATCGACTTGTCTAGAAGGGTGACCTTGCTGGGCACTAGGTTGGCCTTATTGGATGTAAGGTTTTCCTGGATTACCAGAAGGTTTCCCGAAGTATGTGAAAGATGAACCACTGAAAGCCGAAGGTTGTCCCTAGAAAGGTTGTCCTTGTGGGTCGACAGGTTTCCCTGGATAAGGTTGTCCATAGTACGACTGTCCGTGAGGCGACTGCTCATAAGACAGTTGACCTTGATAGGGTGGACCTTGAAAATTTGAAGGCTGTTCTTGGCCACCATGATAAATGGTGGTACCCCAAGCAACAGATAACAGAACTGAAACCTCAACCGCAGGTTGAGATAGGATAGGTCCAGGGTGATAAATATGGGCTCCATGAGAATCATAATAAATAAACGGATTTTGTGGATCTAGATTCTGAAGAGCTTGGAAATATTGATCATATGCCCGCCCTTATTGGAATGGAACTAGAAGAAGGTGGGGCATGAAGGGTAGGATTAACAACTCCAGATGTGGATGCTAACGGACCACTATTTGGAGGACTAGTTGAAGGTCTAGCAACAGTGGTCACAACTGAAGATGCAGTGATGTCACGGGAAAAGGGGGCTGAAGAAGCGACAGAAATGGTTGGAATATTTGGAACAGATGTGACGGTCACATTATGAATCTGGGGTGTAAAAGGCTCTAAAGTCGGAGAGACAGTACAAGACCACATGGAACTCGAAAGGGGAGATCTAGAACCCATGATATCAGCCAAAGCATTATAGTGTAAAGGCAACATGATACCAAGAGGGGTGACACAGAAGGGCGAAGCTTCTATAGGTATAGGGATTTCACCACTTTCCATAAAGGTCTCTTCACCCAGGATGGGGTTTGTCTCATCCATGTTGGAGGAAGACATCAAGACCAAAACACCAGAAGGAGTAATAGGAAAGTCTTCTTTGGAAGGCTCCCAAATGGGGTTCCAATGAATGTCATAAGACTCATCCTCCGGCGCATGAGAGTTAAGCAGTTGGATACTCGGAATGATAGGAAGAGTATCATTAACAACCATTACCTCATAAGAAATAGAAGATGGAGATCCTTGGTCACCTGGAATGGGAGATGGGATCGGTGATTCTGCTAGGATGATTTAACTCAAAAAACTTAGGGAAAACAAACGAGTAAGGAAAATAACCCTACGTAAAATAAAATGGAAACAAGATCTAACAAGGTAAATGTGAATGTGGCCGAATAAATTTTAAGACATAGGAACATAACTTGACCTTTTCATATTTAGAGAGTCGAGAAAAGGACAAAAGGATGACTCGAGTCGCCTTTGAATATTTAATGAGCCTGAAAGGACAAGTGGTCAGATGGACCTTTTCTTTTAAGGAGTCCAAAAAGGAACGAAAGTGACTACTCTGGAGAACTAGGCAAAAGGTTTACCAAACAACCCGTAAAACTGCATATACACCTTAGCGATCATATGAAAATCAAGGACTTTCAGTATGATAGTCAATCTTCTCGAATGATGTGTTCGGTGCATTACGGATTGCAAGGCGGCAGCCATGACTTCCTAAGGATATAGGATGATAACCTAGTGGGGTCTCCCGACATATACTCGACAGTACTGGGAGCACAAGTCCGTACTAGCAGATATTGAGCCATAGAAGGAGGAATCACCCAACCTTAAGTGAAAGTAATAGTGACTAGGTTTAACGATGCTGGAGAACGTCTCTAGCCTAGACCTATAAATAATGTGTGTTATGTTCCAATGCATTGTTAGGTTCATTCAGTTCATTTTAGAGTTGATCTTGAATTATGTTTCAATTTCCAGGCCTTACCATATGTATATCAAAACCTAGGATGCAGCTAGAATGAGTAAAGCATCTTTCACTTCGATGAACACCTACTTACAGAAAGGTAGAGAGATCATTCCTAGACCAAGGCAAAACCAAGACCAGCAAATGCAATCACTAAGAGACACAATGCATAAACACATTAATTCCTACAGTGCATTGATACTACTAATGACAAATTTAAAATTTTCCTTCCAATTTCTCAAACATGAAAACTTGAAATGCAAATGTACTTTCACTTTCGTATACTAAATGAATGCAATATTTTGATTTTGATAGGTTTTAATTCTAAATAAATAGACAAGCAAGAGTGAACCGATTGATCCAAAAAATTGTGATCTATGTCTGGTAGTGAAAAATTTAATCAATATCAAAACTCGTTCAATAATTGACACTAAGCATCAACCAACAAGAAACAAGCAATGGAATAAATCTCAAGAAAAACAACAAGACAACTCTGGATGAACCTTGAACAGACAAGCAACCAAGCCAAATAATTCAAAACTTGAAAAAGCTAGGCCACATAGCCAAAATTACAAGATTCACTCAATCAAGCCAAAGAGCAAGTATCTTAACTAGAAGCAATTAAAACAAACTAACAGGCAAGAGAAATACAATAGGGGATTAACCAGACTGGTGAATTTAGGAGGTAGAATTGAAAAAACAACTCTACAAGAATAATCACAAGCATAACACTAGCAACTAGGGATGATTAGCCACTAGCGTTAGCAACAGAGCAACGTCATCGCTAGAGTACATGTCTCTTCCATGACAGGCGGATTCCAAGAATTGTCGTGACTGTACGACAGGATTCAGCGACGCACAAAATTTTATAACAGAGACAGGGAAACATCGGCATGACTGTTAAGCTTTTTCTAGTGACGAACTTTAAAACAATGGAAAAGGAATGAAAAACTCCCAAACAAAAACTAGACTATCCTTACAGACAATAAAGGGATTTCCCAGATTGACCTAGGTAACCCAAAAGATTGATGGTTTAACCCCAAAATTCAAGAGACACTAAATCAAAATAAAAAAAAGTAAACAAGAGAAAAACATGCGAAGGAATCCCTAGTGGAGTCACCAACTTGTGAAGTAGGAAAGTGTTCTGTTTGCGTATGGAGGCAACCCCTCTAGCCCTAGAGTGGGTCTAGTTATATAAAATACAAAACAATAATTGATTCCCTTAAATAGTCATTGTTGGAGGCCTACCTCAAACTGGTGGTTGATGAAGTTCCATTGCACTGCTCCAGCTTCCATTTCCTTCTCCTTAATGAGAAATCAACCTGAAACACCATAAGACAACAACAAAGCACGTAATCGAGAAACAACAATGATCTATTTACTCATAAAGTCAAGAAATCATGAGCTATCAAGTAAATTACATACAATACATAGGAAATCATCATTGACTGTATTAATAATGAATCAAGAGTAAAGCTTACAACCAAGTCTTGATGTCGCAAGCCTTCTCGTAGGGTCCAGCCAGTATGCTCCTTCAAGCATTCATACTCCAAGGATTGGTCTCACAAACAAACAATATCTCTCCCTTACTTACAAGCTTCAATACAAAGTTAAGGGCACTCCACAACCTCTTACAAACTATTAACAATCCCACACTTGTCACACTCACACCAAAGCTATCTATCAAACTCAAAAGTACTAGCAGCACTGTCCAACCAAAAGAACTAGTAGATTGTAGTAATGGTGAGTGTTTTTATAGGAGAAGGAATCTCCATGAAATGAGGGAAAGGGAGCTCATCCTCAAGGAAGGTAGCACAAAAGATGGAACTATCATTCCAGAGGGGGAAGGGCAACCCAAACTGACCCAACAACTAGGTCTAGAGATGTCCAGAAGTCCAACTGTTGGAAAAAATTCGCCCAATCTAGATCATTGCTAGCTATAAACTAAGTCTCCATGATGACATCGCTAGGAGGCAATGCACGCAGGCCCATCGTTGTGATATATAGCTAATAGCCTCATGTCGGGCTTAGAAATCCTACCGTCATAGGAAACAAATGTACACCTGCAATGGGATTGTGATGAGACTGTTTATGATAGGGGACCGTTGCGTATATTAAGTCTTTTCTCGCAACGAGGTAGAATCTTAGGGAATGAGGGTCAATCTTGCAGCATCAGAGAGCATTTGCTTAATCTTCTTACATTGGTGGGAAGATATGAACATTTTTATTTAACACATGACACAGCAGAGGGACTGAGATGAGGACAGTGACAAATTACTATGTAACAGATTGTTTGTTACGCCGTTTTATTCCAAACTATGATGAAGTGGACAAAGGCTATATGCGGTTATTAAAGCGGGATATGCCTTTTGTTTGGGATACTGTTGCACAAGAGTCATTCGAGTAGCTCAAGACACTCCTTGTTTCTACTCCTTTCTTACATCCGCCTGATTATCACCGTGACTATACTCGTTATTTGGCTGCTGCCAATAGGATCATCGGCATGGTTCTAGTCCAAGACGATGATGATGGTATTGAGCACGTTGTCTACTATCTCAGCCGCAATCTACTAGACCCGGAAACTCGATATGCCTATGTCAAGAAGTTAGCATTGGAAGCCGTTCATGCTGTCTAACATTTCTACCACTATATATTATTGCGCACCACGATGGTGATTTCTAACTACAATCCAATGACATACATCTTGTCACGTCAGTTACTGGGGGGAAAGTACTCAAGGTGGATTCTCATCCTTCAAGAGTTTGACTTGGAGTTTACTACCTCCAAGTCTAAGAAATCCCTCATTTTGGCTAAGTTTCTCTGCTCCCTACCATCTCCAACCATGCCCTCTCGATCAGAGGACCATATTCCAGATGAGTCTCTGTTCTTGATTAGCACCCTCGATACTTTGTATAGGGACATTATTGTCTAGCTTCAGACGTCCTCCTTTCATCTTGATCTTTCTAATGATGCTGGGCGACGTATTTTCCATCATTCTCAACCCTATCATATTATTGGGGACACCATGTACCGTGTCGGCACTGACTCTATTCTCTACCGTTGTCTAGCGTTCGAGGAAGCTGAATGAGTCTTGAATGATTGCCACTCTGGTGCCTGTGGTGGTCATATGTATGGGCATGCTACTGCTTAGAAGATCCTTCTCGCTGGTTATTTTTGGCCGTTTATTTTTCAAGGATTGCATTCTCACCATCCACTCTTGTCATGCATGCCAAATCTACCAACGGAAGATGTGTGTGCCTCCTGCTCCTTTGCACCCTGTCATTACTATCGGCCCTTTTGCCAAATGGGGCATTGATTATATGACTTGTAACCCTCGCTCGACTGGGGGGCATGGGTACATCATCGTTGCTGGTTATTATTTCATAAAATGGCCAAGGCGCTGCCTACACTACCTAATGACGGTAAGACAACGACACAATTTTTATTCAATCATGTCATTTCATGTTTCGGAGTACCTAAGGCTATCGTCACTAATCATGGTTCTCTTTTCTGTAATCATATGATGGCTGAGTTAACAACCCAGCTGGGCTTGTGGCATGATAGTTCGATGCCATATTATCTTCAGGCCAACGACCAAGTAGAAGCTATCAACAAAGTTTTGGCCACGATGCTTCAACACACCATTGGCATGCACAAGTCCAACTGGCATATGACGTTTTTTTCTGCCTTATGGGCCTACTGAACTTCAATGAAGGATGCCACCAGATTGACCCCATTTCAATTGGTTTACGGTCTGGAGGCTACCCTTTTGATTGAATGTGAGATCCCTTCACTTAAACTAGTCATCGAATTGCTGCCAAACACTACTCCGGTAGAAGAACGTCTTCTTTACCTAGAGCATTTGGACGAGACCCGTCGACTAGCTTCTCTAGTCACTGAAGCGCAGAAGAAGAGAGGGAAAACTCACGTCGACCAAGCTGTTCATCCTCGTTCTTTCGTTGAAGGAGACTTAGTCCTGCTTTATGATCAAGAAAATGATAAGCTAGGGGCAGGAAAATTAGAGCCTATGTGGCATGGGCCTTACATTATGAAGCGTGTTTTACAAAAAGAGGCTTATGAGTTGATCGATTATGAAGGGAACCCTCTAGATAGGCCCCAAAACAGGCTTTATCTGAAGAAATATTATGCATGAATTTTGTGCATCTAATTTGTACATAAGGGTCTTCTCAGCATGTGTGTTTTCAGTGTGTGTTTACTTGTATGGCTTGGTTTGTAGGCGTAATTGCCGCTTATTGTGTCTTTTTACTTCTTTTCAGATGTCTGCTACACCTTACGTTGGTTTCGCTGATGGTGCCTGCTGTAGTGTTACACAGTATTTTGTCACTCTCCCTATTACCCCTTCTCCTGTACATTGGAGGACGTATTTCGGGACCTGTGAGAAGTGACATAACTTGAAAACACTTGCTTTGTATCCCTTAAAGTATGTACTCCATATGCCCTGAAGACACATTCTGCAAAATACCCAAAAATATAGCCCTTTCTCCATTGGTGTTGTTCCAGAGTGTATCACTCACGCCAATGGGGGAAATCCTCCGAAGAGGGCATGCTAGCTGGCGCTCTGTCCTAGAGTCGCACTAGCGCCAACCCAGTTGGGTAAAGTTTTTAACAAACAAACTTATGAAGGTTCCTTCCACCCTATCCATGAACTGATTCCAGTTTGAGTTGGTTCAGTTGGGCTTCGTATCGCCCAAGGAGGGAAGTAGTTCTCCACCTCTCATGGAAGATTCCTAATGATAAGGACAATCCCATGAATCAAGTGGATGGTCTTATCTACTCCTCCTACCTCTATATAAGCTTGTTCATTCCCCTCTGACAAGCTAGTTAGTAATTCTACTTTTCAAGCTCCCAAATCTAAGTCCCAAAGTCTGAGAATTGCTAAGATCATGTTGCAAGAGGCCTTGTTCATCCCTATGAGGCTAAATCTTTAAGGAGGAGATCCATGTCCAAGTAATCAAGGAGAGAGAGGTTTGTTCCCATCCCCTACAAGATTTGCAAGGCATGTGTTACTGATCACCCAACCAAAGGAGGATTTGACGTCAGAACTTGGTTGTATTCTCTTTTGTTTATCAATAATAATAGACGACTATCATTATGGTTCTACTCATGTGTCTTTATTATGATGTTTGAGTTGTATCCTTTCTGACTGATACATAGTTGCATTTCTTGGATTTTATGCTTGTATTTGTCTTGTTCTTTGCATGTGCAGGTGTCTATTCACAAGGATCGTGAGGATTGTGACCAGCTGAGGCGAAAGAACGGAAGTGACGACTCTTCTACGAATATAAGCGTTGGATTCGAGGTAGGCTCTCATCATTGGCCTTTACTTTGCAATTAGGAACCTGCATGTTAGCGTTATTTGATTGTTGCTAGACCCCATTTAGGCTAGTGGGATCGTCTCTATCCGCAGAGGGGATTTACCTGTACAACACCTACCTTGTTAA
>APFE030732331.1:34580-76808 GCA_000404065.3 Pinus taeda | reverse complement strand
TTCATATGATTGCCAAGGTGTATAAGCAGTTTTACGGATTGTCTGGTAAACCCCTTGCCTAGTTTCTCCAGAGCAGTTACGTTTTGATCCTTTTCGAACTCCTTAAAAGAAAAGGCTCTATTCAGCATTTGTCACTTCGGGCTCATTAAATATTCGAAGGCGACTAGAGTCATCTTTTGTCCTTTTCTCGACTCTTAAAACATGAAAAGGTCAAGTTGTGTCCTAATGTATTAAAAATTTATTCGACCATGATTACATTTACCTTGTTAGATCTTGTTTGTGTTAGTTTTGAGTAGGGTCTTTTATCGTTAGCTTGTCTAGGATTTTTGTTTGATTCAATCATCCTGGCTGATCCATCGATCCTGTCTCCCGTCCCGAGTGACCAAGGGTCTCCTTCTTTTACTGCTCCTGAGACACCAGTTTGTGGTGACACTTTCCCTATTATTCCAAGTGTCCAACCGTTGAACTCTCGTGCTCCAGAGGACGAGCTTTACGATTTGTTTTGGAACCCTGTTTGGGAGCCTTCCGAAGAGGATTTTCCTTCTACTCCTACTGGTGTTTCGACTCCAATGGATTCTTTTGATATGGAAGACACATCTCCTATATCGAGTGGAACACCTGTTATGTCAAGTATTGAGACTCCTATCCCGGCCACATCCCTGGTCATATCTATGCCCTACACTATTACGCCTCTCGATATTACAGTGCCTACGCACTGTAGATCTCTGAGGGATGCCATGGGCTCTGGGAATTCCTCTTCTATGTGGGATAATAACATTGTTCCCACTACGAGACCTTTTGTTTCCCAAGTTCACCATACCGCTATCACGTCAGTTCTGACCAATCCGACCGTTTGTGTCACATCGTCGACTCCGGTTGCTAGTGCCGTTACGGCATCTTCCGTCGTAACTACTGTTGCCGGCCCATCCCGTGGTCCGGTACGTAGTGGTCAATCGGAACATGCTGCCAGAGTTGTTCATCCTGCAAGCAGTGCCCCGCCTTCTTCTGATGCCATTTCAGCAGGGGGAATATTCTCAGTACTTGCATGCTGTCCAAAATCCAGGCGCACAAGGCCCCTATTATGACCCTGTAGGTCATCATTTGTATACCTCCTTGCCAGCTCAACCTCTGGTTGAGTCCTCAATTCTGTTGAATGTTGCTTGGGGTACCACTGGTTACGGTGGTGGCCAATTCCGTCTGGATCAAGGGCAGCCATATCAAGGACCATCATACCAAGGTCAACCATCCTACACACAGCCTAATTATGGGCAGAAGTATTATGGCCAAACCTATCCAGGGCAACCTGGGGGTTCGCAAGGACAACCCTCCCAGGGACAACCTTCAGCCTCTGGTGGTCCGTCTTTTACCTATCTTGGGCAACCTTCTGGAAACCCGAGACAACCTTATTCTCAACAAGGAGAACCTGGAGTCTAGCAAGGATACCCTTCGCGTCAACCGTACGGGAATCTAGGACAACCTTACGCGCAACAAGGACAACCTGGAACCCAGCAAGGGTACCCTTCTGGGCAGGGTGGCCATCCTTACATGCAGCAAGGCCAGCCCACTGCTCAGCCTAGTTAGCCATCTGGTCTGCAAGGACAACCTTCAGTTGCGCAAGGACAGCCAAACACCCAGCAAGCTCAACCTTGTGGGCAAGTAGGTCTGTCTCAGATCCGACCAGGACAACCTTCCAGCCAGATGGCCCAACCTTAGTCTTTGCAAGGATATCTCTCTGGGCCTGCTCAACCGAGCATGTAGATGGTTCTTGCTTCTCAAGCTCAACCCGACTACCAGCCCCAGAATCAAACTGGTCTCCAGTCGCAAGGTGGGTATCAATCCCAACCTTCTTATCAAATGCAGCCTAGTTCCCAGGCTCAATATGGAGCCCAGCAGCCGTATGGATACCAGCAACCCCAGGGGCAAAATCAATTTTCCCCGTATCAAAATTATCAACAGCTGCAGGCAACCCCTTATCAAAATTACCAGCAACCAAATGTTGCTCCTGCAGGTCAGTATGGTAACCAATGGGGCGCTGGGGGGCAGATCCAGAATCAACCATCCAGTTATGGATATAACCCTTATGGATAGAGTTCCTATGGACAAGGTCCTTTTGGACCTGGTCCGTCCGGACAAGGTTAATGGGGGAAACCAGCAACTGGATGGAACTCTGGTCCTACCTCATATACACATATGTCCTTCAACCCACAACTACCATTTCTAGCAACGTTGGAACTGCCCAATGTGTCGAAGTTAACCAATGATCCTATTTTTCATAATCCACAATGGCCACCAATTCCAACTAAGATACCCGATGATTGTCCCAAATTCAACGGCAAAGCTGGAGAGGATCCTCAAGCCCATGCAATGACTTATCACCTTTGCTGTTCGTCCAATTCATGGCTTGATGATTCAGTTCGGCTTCGCCTATTTCAAAGGACTCTCACCGGATCCGTTGCTAAATGGTACATTGAATTGACTCGTGCGTCTTTTCAAGATTTCAATTCATTGGCAATGGAATTCCTCACTCATTTTCAGTTACCCATTCACTATTAGATGGGGACCCATCTCCTTACGTCTCTCAAGCAGGACACGACTACGCACATCTCTGATCATATACATGAATGGAGAAGGCGTTTTCGGTTGATCAAGTTTTGGATTGCTGATCAACTCCTCACTGATTTGTTCAAAACTTCCTTTGTCCCTAAGATCGCATGGGACATTGCTATGGGAGCCTGTGTGACTGAAGAGAAAGCTATCGCGCGTGCCTAGTACCTTGACTTAGCTTATTCTCAGTCAGGTACTTTATATGAGTATTTTCCTGATGCTTCAAGACCCAGTACATCTAAGGCTCCACCAAATCCATCCGTTGATGGAGTTATTGGCTCTGTAAATCCGTCGTCCAAAAAATCATCCTCAAACCCTGGGAAGCAAAAATTGAATTTCTAACGAAAACACTTCTCAGGGTGGTTCAAATTCTGGAAGTACTTCCGAGGTTAACGCCATCCAGTCCACCACGGCGAATAAGGCCTCGAAAGGAAAGAAAAAGGGGAAAGCAAAGAATAAGTCTGAGAAACCTAAACATGATTCCTCCAAACCTCCATCTCAGGAAGGAGCTAAGGGTAGACCCAAGTATCCTTGTCTCATCTGCAATGAGGATCACTATACCAAAGACTGCCCAAGGCGGTCCGAGGTTACTCGTTTGTTGAAAGGCGCTCCTGGGATTCCTGCGGTTCTTAAAGAACCTTTCCCCTCTCAATAGACTCAAATGGTGGCTAATCCATCTTTGTCTTCTTCTCCCTTTGGTTCCCAAGTCTTCATGGCTGGATCCATTCCCGTTCACGTAACGAATCAAACAAAGGAGTATCCGTCGTCCGCCAGGAAAGAGCCCGAGGTTCCCTCAAGCGCTCCTCCGTCTAGTTCTAGTCCGCTCCACATCGACAGACCTAGTATCAAGACGACAATCCGACCCCCTCCAAAAGGAGTACTCCGGAGATCATCTTACAACCCAAATGCTCGTGCTGCTTAGCACTATAGCATAGTTGAGGACTTAGCGCAGGCTCCGTCGGCTATGTTCGCTTTAGAAGTTCTCTAGAGCTGCCCCCCTCAGAGGAAGTCCCTGCTATCGGCCATCGGTGGCATCGACCCGACAGATTCAGATTTGATCACCTTTGATCTCGAGAGCCATGTCCCAAGGCTGCCTCATCAGATCGCCTTTCTCATACAAGTCATCATCAATTCGAAAACAATCCATCGTACAGTTATTGATGAAGGTGCATCAACTTGCATCGTGTCTATTTCTTGTTGGAAAGCGATCAGGTCTTCGACTTTGAGTCAGTCTCCCACGACGCTGGAAGCCTTTGATGGGAGAGAATCTCATCCCTATGGTATTCTTCAACGATTGCCGATTACTTTAGAAGGGAAAACCGTTGAAGTAGAAGTTGAGGTCGTTGACGCAAATCTTACTTACAACCTCCTTCTGGGCTGGAGTTGGACATATGCCATGCGTACCGTGGCTTCATCCCTCTTCCGTGTCATTCATTTCCCTCACCAGGGGAAAATTGTCACGGTAGACCAACTCTCCTTCTTCGCTTCTTCTTCTGAAGGCAATGTGCCTTTCGTGGAGCATACCTCCATCCCTTTCGAGAGTGTGGGAGCCGGGCTCTTCAAAGATCTAACCCTCATGTGTGTTTTCTCACTCCCACCTCCAAACCTCGCCTCCATCAGTATGATTTTGGTTCATTCTGATCACTAGGTTCTTCCCCCCATCGACCAGATAGAATCGTGGGGCGAGGAGATGCCATTGAGTCCCACCGAGCTCAACTACATCGAAATCGCTGCTGTATCGGCTCCTCTTGCTGAATCTGATTCTTTAAGCGGAGCTCTTGACTCATACGACTATTCCCCTTAGCTTGGAGAATGTGCCTACTCGGATCCATTAAAGGAAATATTTGCTTCCGACAAAGCCATCACAGAGACCATGTCTCTCGAGGAACCTCCGTGGTTTAATCTGCATCACCGTTCCTCGTTTCTCCCTACCCTTCGGGAAACGTTGGCTTGTCTCGAACGGTTTGCTCCGTGTCTCCCTTAACAACCTCTTCAGAAACCTATCCAGGTTTATCAAGTATCATCTGAAGGGAATTTGGGGAACATTACGCAGACCCAACCTATCGACATCTCTGTCAAACCAGGGATTGTCGAGAACATTTACATAGGAGTCACTTGCACTCTTGAGGAAATTCAAATCTATATAGCTCTTTTTCGCGAGTTCTGTGACGTCTTTGCATGGTCTTATGAAGATATGCCCGGAATTGATCCAAACATCGTAGTGCATGAGATACCTACGTATCCAGGAGCTAAACTTGTTCGTCAGTGTTTACGCCCTGTGCACCCTCGCAAGGCTGCAACTATCAAAGTGGAGGTTGAAAAACTTCTTAAAGCTGGTTTCATTTAGCCTATCCCCCTCATAGATTAAGTCTCTAACATTGTCCCTATGGATAAAAAGCAGGGTACTATTCGCGTCTGTGTCGATTATCGCGATATTAACCGAGCCTGCCCGAAAGATAACTACCCCACACCTTTCATTGACCAGCTCATTGATGAGTGTGCTGGGAGTGAGATATATTCGTTCATGGATGGCTTTTCTGGCTACAACTAGATTAATATCATGCCCGTTGATCAACACAAGACGGCCTTTATCTGTCCGTGGGGTACTTTCGCTTATAAAAAGCTCCCTTTCGGTCTCAAGAATCCCGGTGCCACTTTTCAACATGCGATGTCTTATGGCTTTCATGATATCCAGCACATCATACAGCCTTATCTGGATGACCTTCCCACTCATTCGGCTAAGCGCCAAGACCATCTGTCGCATCTCCGCAAGATTTTTCTTTGCTATCGACACTACAATATTTGACTTAATCTGCATAAATGTGTCTTCTGCGTAGAATCTGGTCGACTTCTCAGGTTCATCGTCTCCAGAGAGGGCATCCACTTGGATCCCCTTAAAGTTGAAGCCATTTTGAATCTTCCTTCCCCTGCTTCTTTGCGGAAACTACAAAGTTTGCAGGGTAAAGAAAATTTCTTACGACGATTTATCTTGAATTATGCCGAGGTGGCAAAAGGTTTCATGCAGTTACTCAAGCGCGACACCCCATTTTGATGGGATTCCATAGCTGAGGAGTCTTTTGCACATCTTAAAACTCTTCTGGTTTCTCCCCCTTTGTTGCGGCCTCCAAATTATCATCGTGATTACACGTTGTATCTGGTCGTTGCTGACACCACCATCGGTATGGTTCTGGTTCAAGATGACGATGATGGCACTGAACACGTTATCTATTACCTTAGCTGCAATTTGTTAGACACGAAATCTCGATATGCTTATGTCGAGAAGTTGGCCCTCGCTGCTGTTTGCACTGTTCAATGCTTCCGTCATTACATCTTGTTGCATACCATGACAGTGATCTCCGATTGCAACCCTATGACTTACATTCTATCACGCCAATTGTTGGGGGGAAAATACTCGAAGTGGATAGTCATCCTCCAAGAGATTGACTTGGAATTTACTGCTACCAAGTATAAGAAATCACTTGTCCTCGCTGAGCTGTTGTGTTCTTTGCCATCCACTGCTACCTCCTCTCAGTTAGAGGATTCCATTCCAGACGAAATTCTCTTCCTCATTAGCACCCTCAATCCCTGGTACAGGGATATTATTGTCTACTTGAAGACATCCTCCTTCCATTCTGAGACCTCCAAGGATGCTCGCCAATGGATCCGACATCAAGCCCAACCATATCGCATCGTTGGGGACACCCTGTAGCGTCTCGGTGTTGATTCTGTCCTTCACCGCTGTTTGACTTTCGAAGAAGCAGAGAGAGTTCTGAACGACTGCCACTCTGGTGCATGTGGTGGTCACATGTCTGGATATGCCACTGCAGAGAAAATCCTTTGTGCTGGCTATTTCTGGCCCTCCATTTTCAAGGATTGCCTCCTTGCTCTCCGTTCGTGTCATGAGTGCTAGATTTACCAACGGAAGATGCGTGGACCCCCTGCTCCACTGCACCCCGTTGTAACCGTCGTCCCTTTTGCCAAATGGGGCATCGATTATGTGACCTATAACCCTCGCTCAACCGGGGGGCATGGGTACATCATCGTTGCTGTTGATTATTTCACGAAATGGGCTGAGGCGATGCCTACATTGTCAGAAGACGGTCACACCCCGGTGCAGGTTTTGTTCAACCATGTTATTTCACGGTTCAGAGAACCCCAAGCCATCGTCACTGATCACGGAAAGCATTTTCGTAATCACGTGATGACCAAGTTAACAACCCAGTTGGGCCTTAGGCATGATAGTTCCACCCCGTACTATCCTCAGGCAAACGGTCAAGTGGAAGCCGTGAACAAGGTTTTGGTCATGATGCTTCAAAGAACTGTTGGCATGCATAAGTCCAATTGGCATCTGATGTTGTTCTCTACTTTGTGGGCCTACTGTACCTCCGTAAAGGACGCCACCAGTTTCACTCCTTTTCAGTTAGTTTACAGACTGGAGGCGACCCTTCCTATTGAGTGTGAGTTTCCTTCATTAAAAATAGCCATCGAATTGCTCCCTGATACTACTCCAGTAGAAGAGCGTCTTCTTTACTTAGAATGGCTGGATGAGACTCATCGTCTAGCCTCCTTAGCTATTGAAGCTCAGAAGAAGCAAGTGAAAACTCACTTCGATAATACTGTTAACCCCCTCTCTTTCGTTGAGGGAGACTTAGTATTGCTCTATGATCAAGCTAACGATAAGCTGGGGGCAAGAAAACTTGAGCCTATGTGGCACGGGCCCTACATTGTGAAAAGAGTTTTGCAAAAAGGCGCCTACGAGCTTATTGATTATGAAGGCAATCCCCTGGATAGGCCCCGAAATGGGCTTTATCTTCAAAAATACTATGCGTGAGTCTAGGCACTCTCTTTTTGTACATACGTGTGCTTTCAGCAAGTGTGTTGTGTGTGCATCTTTTTATATTTTTATCTTGGTATGTCGTCGTGATTGCCGCTTATTGTGTCTTTTTCTTCTTGAACAGATGTCTAGATCGCCTTACGTTGGTTTCGCTGATGGTGTTTCCCGCGGTACACACAGCTTGTCATCTGGAGCATGGGTGATCTACGATCCTCATGGTGAGTTAATATACATTCAAGGGGTTTGTCTAGGTTGTACAACGAACAATGTTGCTGAATATAGTGTTGTGATTGAATTATTAGCTGAGGTGATTAACCTCGGCATTCGCACATTAGTTGTGAACTTGGACTCTCAACTTGTAGTCCACCAACTCAACAGGCATTATTCCGTCAGAGATCATCGGATTTTAAGGTTGTATTTACGTGTTAAGTTATTAGAAAGAGATTTTGATTTTATTACTTGTCAACATATTCCAAGACGACTTAATACGTTGACCGATGCATTAGCTAATTATGTGTTGGACAGGCATTTGCATAACATGTGATTCAACATAACAGAAGAAGCATAAAGTACAATAAACCATAAAACATATGTCTATATATATGTGTGTGTGTGTGTGTGTGTGTCCAAAATGTTTGCACCCCGAGCATCATCAAAAAATAATACATGTTTGTCTGAATACATCTGGAGACAACATCTCTCTCAAAAAATATGCATGAAAAGAAAAGCCTAGATATCTAGTCTCGGTGGTGCTCATGGTAGCACGTCACCACTCGCACTAGATGCCTCAGGAGCCAGTGGATGTGAGTTGGCACCCATACTGTGTGCCTCTGGTACGCTAGCGGGACATCCGCTAGCTGAGAATAATCTGGAATCCCTCGAGTGATAGCCTCAAGGTTCTGGGTAAGCTCCCCTCTGTCACTGCCCTCCTCCTGAGGATCTGCTCCTGCTGCTGCTGCTACTAGATTGGTCGCAATCGCCAATTGAAGGCCGCACTCCAAAAAGCCCTAATGTCGCTCTCCAAAGGTAAAAAGTGAAAAGTAATTTCCATTTTCACCATTTTATATCTTTTTGACCCTAAATAGGCTTTAAAAAGTAATTTTATGAATATTTATGTCGAAAATGGGTTTTACGCCGATTTTTTGTGCAGCGACAGGTGTTTATGTATCTTTCATGGCAAAACGAGTTGTACTTTATACTTTTTCGGACTTAGTAAATAGACGAAAAAATCACTTTGGAGTCATCTTTTTCTCTCTTCTGACTCTCTAAACATGAAAAGAATGCCGAGTTGGTCCTCTCGACTCGTTAAATGGACATGAGAGGCGGTCATCTTTAAACCCTTTTCTGACCATTTAAAAAATGAAAAGATCGTCGGACCCTTGTTGTTTCCGGTTCGTTAATGGTCATGAAGCGACGTGGTTTTGGTCACTTTTTTACTTTTTCAGATCAAAGTCACTACTTATGAAAAGTACTCCTCGGTCGTAATGATCGAGCAGTTCTTTCGAGCATGGTTTTATACTTTTTCGGGCTCGAGAGACACAACTTTACGAAAAAGGACACCCCTGGAGTTTCCTTTTCGCTGTCTTTTCAAACACTCTAAATATGAAAAGACGTCGAGTTATTCCTTTGTCAGACTTGTTAAAACTTAATGACATCGGATTCCATCAAAATGACGCCTCTCAAGCATATGCTATCCCCGTCAAGCTTGTCATCCAAAAATAACTAGGGTACTCACCAGAAATGGTGGGGGAATAAAGGAACCATAATCATCGTCGTGTCGGCAGTATGTCGCTCTTGAACATGGCATTGGTCTGCATTCGTGTCTGGGTGGGGATATCTCATTTTGTTTCACACTTGCCTTCATGGGTTTGGGTTATCCTATTTGACCATTCATTTGCTCATCGCCTTGTCACCATGACCCCTGATCATTTGATGTCAAATACTGCCAAGTCCACTGTCGTGCCACCGAAATGTTCAAGAGAAGTTGACCTCTGTGGAATACTCAACCTCCCTCTGGTACTTCACACAAAACATTTTATCCTTCTCTGTCTCGTGTCGATAATGTGGGAAACATTATGGCCCACCTTTGATCAAGGTCACTTCCTGTCGACCTCAACTCATTATCCAGGAAGTTGACTTAGAGACTCCCTTCAGGTACCTTGGAGCTTGCATGCCTCAATGGCAGGTTCTTCGTGTTCGACACGAGGTTTTCATCATTGGCCTCCAATCGGATGATTCTACGGGTGTTCGACACCGGCTCACTGATTTGCACGTCGTGGATTGTACCTATAGTACCTTGAGGACCATTTTCATTATTGGTGGTACCTCTCGCGTCTGTTAACAGTTTTCATCATTGGCTGGTAATCAGATGATGTTCTCGCATGTTCGACTTCGATTCCTATATTCGCATGCTTGAACTTGTACTTTGTTTGGGACGAGTTGGAGCGCAAGACCCTAGATTTTGTATGATGAGATCCAGGCTGCATTTTGTGGATTATTATAATCACTACATGACTCATTCACTGGATGGCTGCGACCATGCCTGAGTCTATTCATTGATCCTCATCGGATGGCTGCGTCCATACCTGGGATCTAGATTTTTATGTACTCTGCTATGGATGGCTGCGCCCATACCATGTACATCATGTATTTGAGATATCAGTTGTACTTCGTGCAGGTTCTCTAGCGACCATGTTTTCAGTCAACCATGTTCTTGTAAAGCACTTCACCCCTCTCTCTCTCGGGCTTCATGCTTTAGGGGGCATCTGTTACACAGTATTTTGTCACTGTCCCTGTTACCCCTTCTCCTGTACATTGGAGGACCTATTCCGGGACCTGAGAGAAGTGACATAACTTGAAAACACTTGCTTTGTATCCCTTAAAGTATGTACTCCATATGCCTTGAAGACACCTTTCGCAAAATACCCAAAAATATAGCCCTTTCTCCATTGGCGTTGTTCCACAGTGTATCACTTGCGCCAATGGGGGAAATCCTCCGAAGAGGGCGTGCCAGCTGGCACTCTGTCCCAGAGTCACACTAGCACCAACCCAGTTGGGTAAAGTTTTTAACAAACAAACTTCTGAAGGTTCCTTCCACCCTATCCATGAACTGATTCCAGTTTGAGTTGGTTCAGTTGGGCTTTGTATCTCCCAAGGAGGGAAGTAGTTCTCCACCTCTCATGGAAGCTTCCTAATGATAAGGACAATCCCATGAATCAAGTGGATGGTCTTATCTACTCCTCCTACCTCTATATAAGCTTTTTCTTTCCCCTTTGACAAGCTAGTTAGTAATTCTACTTTTCAAGCTTCCAAATCTAAGTCCCAAAGTCTGAGACTAAGCTCATCTTGCAAGAGGTCTTGTGTATCCCTATGAGGCTAAATATTTAAGGAGGAGATCCATGTCCAAGTGATCAAGGAGAGAGAGGCTTATTCCCATCCCTACAAGCTTTGCAAGGCATGTGTTGCTGATCCACCCAGCCAAAGGAGGATTTGACGTCAGAACTTTGTTGTATTCTCTTTTGTTATCAATAATAATAGATGACTATCATTATGGTTCCACTCATGTGTCTTTATTATGATGTTTGAGTTGTATCCTTTCTGACTGATACATAGTTGCATTTCTTGGATTTTATGCTTCTATTTGTCTTGTTCTTTGCATGTGCAATTGTCTATTCACGAGGATCGTGAGGATTGTGACCAGCTGAAGCGAAAGAATGGAGGTGATGACCCTTCTACGAATATAAGCGTTGGATTCGAGGTAGGCTCTCATCATTGGCCTTTACTTTGCGATTAGGAACCTGTGTGTTAGCGTTGTTTGATTGTTGCTAGACCCCATTTAGGCTAGTGGGATTGCCTCTGTCCGCAGAGGGGATTTACTTTACCTACACAACAGTATACATGCAGGATTTATGATCAAAAGTTGCGTATGCGTATACACGCACTTTCATGCACGGAAAAGCGTGTACATGTGGGAAAGCTTATTTTTGGGTCCGTGGTATTTATACCTATGGTTTTGATCCTTGGTATTGTGTCTGAAGTGTTGAACCCAGGTATTGGGTCCCTAGTATTGGTTCTCAATGGTTTTGGACCATGGTATTGAGTAAGGCCTAAGACTATAAAAGGAGAAGAAGATCATTAGGAAAATGTATGGAGAAAGTCTTGAATATCTGATGAAGAATGCGATCTAGTATGCAGGTTATGGGTTCATGATGCTTTGCTTGATCTGAGCTAAGGAGGAATCTCAGTGATAGATGGAGAACAAGATCTAAGGATAAATAGGAATCTAATGGCTTGGAATGAATCATCTCTATATGGTTTGATCATGTTTATCCTAGATCTGTATACTGACACATGTAATGTTCTGATCTGGGTATAACTTAAGTTTGAAATAGCTGCAACTCATGAATGAATATTTATAGATGTATACGCTAGTTGAATATGATATAAGCGCGTACATACGCAGGTTAGATACATCTAAGTAGCGTATACCATTATGATACATGATATTTGAAGTTGCAGTTGGATCTGGTTATTGTTGCAGAGTTTTGTTGTCTGTTTTGTATTCTAGTGACTATGTTGTTGACAGGGTTTCAGTGTTTCAGTATTGGGTGATTTAGAGATTGATGATGCAGGTGTAGTTGATGGGTGTATTGTAGTGATGATTAATTTTGTGCTTCAATGTTGTTGATGGGTCCAATATGAAAATTGGATGAAACGTGGCCTTCAAATTATGATGTTGTGTTCCATGAGTATCCAGTCTGAAAATTTATGAAACGTGGTACCTGGAGGAAGAAAGAGAAGGTTGTAGCCTTCTGTAGGTCGACACCTATGTACTAGTACATCAGCTAGTACAAGAGCTAAGGGGTTACTAGCTCCCTTCCAGTAGCAGATAGAAAATGAGTGAAGGTTGGAGCCTTTAGTAGGCCAGTGCCTACGTACTAGTAAATGGATCGGCTAGTACAAGAGCTGAGGGGGTTGTATCTCCCTTCCAGGAGAAATTGAAAACGAGAGAAGGTTGTATCCTTCTGTAGGTAGAAGCCTACATACTGGTATAAGACTGCACCAGTGCATTGTAAAAGAAGTTTCTTATTAAAGGAAGATAGAGACAAATTGCAGCAGGTGTTTTTCACCCACATTGGGTTTCCACCTTATATTATGGTGTTCATGTGTGTTGCTTATGTGTGATGATATGTTCTCCATTAATGCTTTTGTTTACTGTTCATAAGGTTAATAATGTTCTGATGCACTCATTAAGAATCAACTTACTGAATTATAAGTTTACTGGATATATGCTTGTTGCATTACACGCAGTTGCGTATACCCGTAGTTTGCCTTAATTGAAGTAGCGTATATGAATCTGAATATGGAAATGAAAAAGTTATATTGATTTGATAATACTAATTCACCCCCCCTCTCTCAGTATTATTTCCAACACATAACACATATCTGGTCATGTGTTCACTAAATACATGAGTGAACCCACAAGCTTCCTGTAAACAATAGTTTCCACTACTTCTCCTGAAGTAGCATCCTCCTTCCTCCAGTTACTAGCTAGAGGAGTCTCCATGGGTTTATTGCTCTCCATGTGGAATCTCCTGAGTATCTCATTGGAATACTTTCCTTGAGAAACAAACAACTCCCCATCTCCCTGCCATACCTCCATGCCAAGAAAGTAATGCATGAGCCCCATTTTCTTTATCTCAAACTCTCTTGCAAGATCCTCCTTGCAATATTTTATGAGATTTTCATCACCTATTAGTATGAGAACATCTATATAAAGTACAATGATCAAAAACTTACCTTCCACCACTATGTGATACAAGTTCGTATCTAGTTCACTCTTCGTGAAGATCAACCTAGTGAAGTAGCTATCTATCTTGGTGTACCAAGCATGGGTGCTTGTTTCAACCCATACAATGCTCTCTTGAGTTGGCACACATGTGACTCATGGTCCAAGCTTTCAAAACCTTCGGGGTGCTCTATGTACACCTCTTCCACATTCATGCCATTAAGGAAGGTAGTTTTCACATCCATCTGATGGATCTTCCAACCCATCTATGCTGATAGTGACAAAATAATCTCATCATAGTCAATCCCCTCTACCTGTGAAAAGCCATGGGACATAAATATGGCCTGATGCTTCTCCACACTACCATCTATAGCTTTCTTTACCTTGTAAAGCCAATGGGAGTTGACTTGTCCTCTGATCTCGGGACCACATCCCAAACATTGTTTCGAACTATGGATTCATACTACTCAACCATCGCATCAACCCAAATTGGCTGATGCATTTCTTCCTGAAAGGAAGATACCTCTATCACAACACATGCACCTATAAGTGCCATGTATCTAGTGTACCTCTCTGGTGACCTCCTTTGTCTGTGCTAAGAAGAGGGTGCTCCCACATTCCCCCATCGCATCAACACAAATTGTTGGATGATGCATGGGGGAATGTGGGAGCACCCTCTTCTTAGCCCAGACAAAGGAGGTCACCAGAGAGGTACGCATTCTTCCCCTCTAGAAGACTCTTCCTGAGTGGATGTCTCCACTCCCAAAACCTCTGCATGTGACTTCTCCACATCAATCGGAGGCTCCTCAACCTTAGGAACTAAAATTTACTCCTCTACATGTAGCTCAAGCCCCCTCTCAAGGGATACCTGCATGGCCCTCTCCTCATCAAACTTGACATTCCTACGAACCATTGTCATCCGACTAGTTTTCATCTACACCTGATAGTTGTGGGGAGTATTAGTGTACCCCAAAAATATCCCCAACTCTTATGTTGTCTCAAACTTATTCGATGCATCTTTGGTCACATGGCAATAAACCGATGACCAAAAAATCCTGAAGTAACCAACATATGGCCTTTTACCAGTGTTGGAGAGGTAAATCCCCTCTACGGATAGAGGCGATCCTTACTAGCCCAGAACGGGTCTAGCAACAATCAAACAATGCTACCACGCAAGTCCCTAATTGCTAATATAAGGTAGGTGATGAAGACCTACTTGGATTCCAATGCTTTTGTTCGTAGAAGAGACGTCGCCCACGCTCCTTTTCTTTGGCCGGTCACAGTCCTCCACGATCTCCGTGAATGGACACCTGCACACAAAGAGAACAACACAAACACAAGTGTGAAATCTAATAAATGCAATTATACATCAGTCAGGAAGGATATAACTCAACATCAATCATTACAAAGACAATGAGAGTGGAACCATAATGATAGTCATCTATTATTAATAATCAACAAAGGAGAATACAATGATAGTTCTAACGTCAAGTCCTCCTTTGGTTGGGTGCTCAGCTACACAAGTCTTGCAAAGCTTGAAGGGATGGGGAACAAGCCTCTCTCTCTTTAGTGACAAGATCTCCTCACTTAGATTAAGCCTTATGGACATAAAGAAGGCTCTTTCAACTCTAATCTCTTGATATCTTCTTTTCAGCACCAGTATTACCACTACTACCACTAGCTTGCTCAAGGCATAGAGACAAGCTTTTATAGGTGAAAGAGGAAGAGATAAGATCAATCACAACAATCATGGATTTGGCTTCATCACTTGGAAACTTCCATGGAAGGGTGGAAAACTACTTCCCATTCAAGGAGATTCGAAGCCAAACCATCCTCACCTAACATATATTCAGTTGGTGAATGAGTTGGAGAGAACTTTCGGAAGTTGATTTGTTAAAAACTTTGCCCAAATAGGTTGGCGCGATTGTGACTCTGGGACAGAGTGCTAACTAGCACACCCTCTTTGGAGGATTTTCCCCATTGGCGCAGGAAGAACACAGTGAACCCACGCTAATGTAAAAAGGGATATTTTTATGGGCAAGCTGCAGGAGATGTCTTCAGGGCATGTGAAGCTCATATTCAGAGGGGAATGATGCAAGTGGTTTCAAGTCTTGTCACTTCTCACAAGTCCCGGAACGAGTCCTCCAAGGTGCAGGAGGGGGGTAACAGGGATGCTGACAAACGGTGACAAATTACTGTGTAACAACCAGAATAAGATTCCTTTGGTTTTTTACTCTCAAGTATCTGATGTGGGCTACAGTTCTGAACATAAGCCATTGTGTTGCATGCTTCATCCCACAAGTGTAGTGGTAGGCCCTGATCATGCAACATCTCCCTTGCTACCCCTTCTATGCTCCTATTATTCCTCTCAGCAACCCCATTTTGTTGAGGGTTATGAGGTGCCATCAACTCTCATTTAATCCCTTCCACTACACAAAAGTTATTAAACTCATTGGAGACATATTCTTCGTCGTTGTCACTCATTAGAACTTTAACCTTCTCACTTGTCTCTTTCTCGACCAATTCTTTGAATTCACAAAACTTTGTGAACGTCTGATCCTTTCTCTGCATGAAAACTATCCATCATTTATGAGAACAATCATCTACAAATATAACATAATATCTGTGTTTGGCAGTGGATACTGCCGAGAATGGTCCACACACATTTGAATGGAACCTCTCCAGAATAGACTCTGCTCGACTGTTTCTATCTCCAAAGGAAGACTTGGTGTATTTTCCCAAAGTACAACCCTTGCATGTATCAACATGCTCAAGCGTACCTTTGGGAAGATCGGTAGAGATTTGCTGCAATATCTTCAAATCCCCATGATGCAAGTGGCCCAATCGCTTGTGCCACAACTCACCAATATATCAGCTCAACATATTTTCTGCTTTTGAACTCAAAGTAGCAAAATCCTCTACCTCTATCTTATAGAGATTGTGAACACAAATCCCTATCTTCTTTACTTGACCCATGGCTATGTGTCAAAGGAATGCTTTTCCTTTCAAAAAGATCACATCATAGCCTCCATCCTCAACAATGGCTAAGTTCTTCGTCAGTCCAGGTACATGCATAGCATTCTTCAAGATGAGTGGAGCCGCATGCTCCCTCTGAAAAGTAATAGTTCCCACACCAGTAACACTATACTTACTGTCATCACTCGTGTCAATATGCATCTTCAGATCTTTCTCCTCCAGTTCACTGAATAGCTCTTTGTCACCATTCATGTGGAAAGAATCTCCAGTGTCTAAGTATGAGACACTTCCCCTCATTGATGATACCAAGCATGCAATCAGGGAAAAGTCAAATTAGAATTGTGAGGCTAGTGCGTCACCCACTGCTCCTCCTAAGGACTTCTCCTTGGACTTCTTCAATTGAAATTTGTAGCAAAGTGACCCATCTCAGGACAATGAAAGTATTTAACTTTCGTCATGTCCTTCTTCTTACCTCCATGATAAGAATCTAATTTGGAACGAGAAATTTTACCTTTCCCCTTCCTTGCCTTAATCACTAAGGAAAAATTTTCTTCATCATTAGTCTTTGATGAAGACCCATCCCTAGTGTTCCTCCTGATCTCATCCTGCATCAAATTTGACCATAGCCGTTCTGAATCTGGAAGCTTCTCCCGACCATTGACAGAGTCTTGATAACTATGCTAACTCTTTGGGAGTCCAAGAAGAGGAAGGTTCACCATATCCTCCTCGGAAAATGTGATTCCAACACTTCCAATTTCATCCCAAAATTGAGTGAACTTGGTCAAGTACTTTGGAATCCTCTTGCCTTTCTCCATCTTGATTTTACGATGTTTATCCTTCAATGCCGACTTCCTTTGATCACTGCTATTCTAATACATGTCCATCAATGTTTTCCACATAGCATGTGGAGTTTCCTTGCCATGGAGACTTGAGATAGTGTGGTCTCGAAATCCCTCAAGCACTATTCATCTTGCCTTCGCCACACACTTCTTCCATTCGACCAAGTTCTATGCATTCGTAGTTGTTGGCTTGGGGACTTCTTGATCAATGAATTCCTTCAAGCCATTATCTTCTAGCAGAGCTTCCATCCCGTCCCTCTAGGATATAAAATTTGAGCTACTTTCCAAGGAATACTTAGGCCTCAACCCATGGAATGCCATATTCTGATCTTGAAGTATGTATGCTAATTCGATCTGCACCTATAACCCAAAAACTCAAAACTTCGAAATCTCCTCTAGAGAGCTGATTTTAAATCAGCAATATCTACCTCATCCGAACTCTGATTCGGCTGATTTCTTTTTTAATTTGGGTATATTTTCCCAAGGAATCCAAATATACAATTTTTTTCTAAAACTTTTTCACAGAAATTCTTAGAACTTCTCTACAAACTCTCAGCGCAAAACTTAGTATTTCTCTAATACCATGTAAAAAATTGTAGATTCACAAGCTCATGTAATCTACTAAAACAAGAGACAAGAATCTACTTCTACTCTTTACAGCGGAAGCCCATAAACATCAATCAAACAATAATCAATAGAGGAATAAAATAAAAGGCACATAACAACATAAATATCTGAAGAAAGCCACAACTCAAAACCCCACTATCTGTTGTGTATTTATTTGGAAAATCAAGATGAAATTACAATGCTTTTTCTATCTAGAACAATCCTAGCACTCAACAAATTCAATCTCCAACTCATAAGCAAGCTTAAGGAGAAATCTTATCCAATTCACAAGCTCTCCAAGTCTCTATTCCAATGTGTAATTCCTATGAAGGATAGCTTGTATTTAAAGGGAAATAAAGCCTCTAAAAATAGTGCAATCCCTCAAGGATCAGTTCCTGATTGCATGCACTGTTAGTGCAACTCAAAAAAATCTAAAACAAATAGCACATTGTCCTTGCACTCTAGTCTCAAATGGGTCTTTCTCAGAATCAACATGCATGCATTTTTGACGGTAGAATCTTCAGTTAACTAGAGTAGCACTAATTAAGTCACTAGTGTCCCAACTGACTGTTTACTCACTATTATTTCCTGAAACTGATCCAAACTAATTTAACTAGACTTAACTCAATAAATTGAGTTAACTAATTACAATGCATTCATAACTCATCCTAAACTCCTATAAGTTAGGGATAATATACACATGTCTTCTAAAAGACTTCCAATTCGAATTTCCTAAATTAATTAAGTTAATTAAACTTAATTAATTATTTTCATATTGCTATGAGAAAAGAATGCTATTTTAATTCACAGTTTAATTCAAAGACAAATTAAACTGGAATTTCTTGTTGCCATTTCTCAACATGGGCATGGAACAAAGACAAGCACCCAAGAATTATAAGGAAATCAGAAGGAAGTTATATCAAAACCCGATATCGGAAGGCTGGACCTTGGAGCAGAGTGATTTCGGAGCCTCAAAGTTTTGTAACTCCATAAAAATTAAAGTTATTTGAAAATCCATGAGGTTTTCGAGAAGGGGAAATGCAAAAGAAATCATCACAAAACCAAGGACCCCATGGACCCTTTCTCTCTCATCAAGACATGACACGTGGCAGCAAATAACTGGTGTTGAGAAGATAATGAGTAAGATGACGTCAGCTTGATGTGGTAGCATGAAGGACACATGGCAGTTAGTTTCAAAATTTTTGAGGGCCCAATGGGGAAAATATGGGTGAAATGTGACACCACTAAGGAGGGTCCACATGGAGATGATGGTGTGAGCATGACATCATTTCATAGGTCGGCATATCGGAGGGATAGGCCATCATAACTCTGTTTCAATTATAATTGGAATAAATTACGATGAGAGGGGATCTAATGTTATATGGTAGCCATTCATGAGAAACAAAAGAACCAAAGGCATAGAGCTCGATCTGACCATCAAGTGCTATTGGACCTTATAGAGGATTTGAATATCAGAACTCCTATGAAATTAATTTTTTGAAAACGTTTCAACGGTGAAGGAGCTTCGATATGTGGTGGAACTTGGTCATGAATATCTAAGTTACCAAGGGAGAAGCATGAATTATAAAGGGAGACAGACCCCTTATAGGAGCCCAAAGGCTTTAGCACCCAAGCATCAAGCCTCCACTCACTACACCTAGTCCTATGGAGGAAAAGTAGAAAGTGGCTAAACAGAAGGAGTTGGGAGGCATTGGAAGGTTACACATTTCATAACATTTATTTTAAAAGAGCTATGATAGACAAAGGATATAATATCGTAGCCCCTCAGGACTAAGCCTCTGGTCACGACACCCAATTCTATGGTGGAATTGTGATAAGAGGGCCAATGGAAAAGGAACTTGGTGGCATCGTAACTTTGATTTCAAAAGGTTATTTCAAATGAAGTTACAAGGATAGAAGGCTCCATATTTCAGCACCTATGATTTAAGCCTTTGGTGACAAGAAATGGTCCTAGGGTCAAGAAGTGATAAAGAAGCTTAAGCAGCAGGAGCTTAGGATGATCAAATTTCTTTGTTTTCATAACAGTATTTTATAAGAATTATGAGGTATATTGAGTTCTGATAAGTATGTCATAGAGTGTATCTAGATGGATGAGTCAGAAAATATGTTACAAAGAACCACTAAGGCCACCAGAGTTGATTTCTAACAGCTCCAGAATCTAGTGAATTCAAGAATTTATGGGGGAAAGTGATAGGTGTATCATCCGGTAACTCCAGAGGAAAACCATGGTAGAGACGTGGCATGATCAGAGGAAATCATAGGAAATGGCATGGAGATATTTTTTTGTGGCCATCATTCAATTTTTCCATTTTGCTATTTTGAAATTTTTGTATTTCCAAAAATGAATCAAATCTGTTATAATGATTTGGTTAGTGGAACCTCTGCATGTCAAGATAGCTAGTTGATCAAACAACTGGAGTATGGTTGACATATTTTGTAATTGTTGTTTCAATCTTCCCCTCTCCTTATAAAAAGAGGGAAGAAACTCTTTATAAAGGTTCCAAAACTCTACATTCTAGAGGCCCAAATTTTGTTTTTTGCAAGCTTTGAACTCTGTTTTCAGATAAAGTGGTTCCACTTTAGATTCAATTTTCTTGTTCATGAGGTCCTTAGCTTATAAAAATGTTAACTATGATGATTTGGTGATTTGGACTCTATCTTCAAATATTAATGAGGAATTTCTATTGATTCCAAGTGGAGTAATGTGGAATATGTTTTTCCTTTTCTATATCATTTCATGTATGTTTTTCCTCTAAAATTGTGTAATGAAGATGTTGGTTTCACTCTCACTTATGGTTGTATATATGTTGCAATGCAGCAAACAATACCTGTGTAAATGGCAACTTTACTTGTGTTATTTCATTGCCTGCAGTACCTGTGCGAGAATAGATTTATTAATTTTGTTTGGTGACAAAATGTGTCCATGAGGTATGGAGCTAGAAACCTTAAATTATGCTCCACAATTTATGCATTTTGACCTCCTTATTCTTCCATACTTCAGATGGAACTTGTTTCTCAAGATTCTATGTTTTATCCAACCCTTTGCATCAAATTCCTTCATTTCCTCCTCTTCATTTCCACTAAAATGCCAATATTAATTTACGTTTTCTTGTGTGGCAAACACCAGAATCAGAACATTCCTCCTTGAGATGAGTCATATCTGTTGGTTTCGAAGTGTGAATGATACTATTCAACCCTTTCTCACATTAATTATCAATATGGGATCTACTAGTTATTGCAAGGCTAACGCGCAATGTATATGCAAGAACAATTGTACAACCTAAAATTGGTCAAGTATTCATTGACAAACAATAAATAACTTTAATATCAAATGGAAATGACAATAATAATTAATTGCAACAACAATTAGAAATGACAGCAAAAATTAACTGTAACAACAATCCGATTCAGAACATTTACATCAAACCATCACAACGAGAAGAAGAAATATATACATGAAAATCGAACTAAGAAAACACTATCTCAGTAGCACCTAATCAGGAGAGTGGGACCAACTCCTTGATCAGGGCTATGATAAACTCACAAACTTAGAGAAAGATTAGAAAGTTGTAAATTTCATTAATATAAAAATCACTGTTACAAAGCTCAACTCTCTTGTATGCCAACCCC
The DNA here is from genome assembly GCA_000404065.3 of Pinus taeda. NCBI lineage: Eukaryota > Viridiplantae > Streptophyta > Pinopsida > Pinales > Pinaceae > Pinus > Pinus taeda. Next base: position 55,510 of record APFE030732331.1, on the reverse strand, counting down.
CTATTTCAAACTCTTTATCTTCTCTTATATGAAACAGTTCCTGACATTAAGGTAATTGTTTCCTGTGATTACATAATGGTTGTAATAAGACAAAAATGAATACAAAAGATAGAAAGAGTAAGTCTAGATCAGTTCCACCATTACAACTATAGTTCAACAATAGTTCTGGCAGCTTGATGATTAAAATAGCCATTTAACTTGGAAATCTACACATAAGATAAAGTTTAGGAAGCACTTTTGGTAATAATCTCCTAGACTATGCTTCAATGATTAATTAATTCATAAATACATGATTAGAGGTATACCTGTGTGACTTAGGATATGAAATATCTTAGTTAGAAGTGCAAATGTGAAGGAAAATAAGATAAAAAGGAAAGTAAAAACATGCAAGTTTATCTCCCAACATCTCCCCCACCTGGTCTTTCTGCATGTCCTCATGCAGCACATTGCCTTTGCAGGTCTAGGTTAAATCGACTATGATCAGCATGCAGCAAAGAGAGATCATATTTCTCGACCATAGCTGTCCCTAGGGGTTTGTATCCATATGTGAGCAGGATATTTTTCCACCAATCACTTTTTACATTGTAGACACCATTGTATTGATTTGCTCGCAACCAAAGTATGGGAAATTGGAATCTCAAACCCATCCAACGAACCCTTCGAGTATGGATGCAGGCAATATAACACAGAAATATTTCCAGTGCTCAGGCATAGTTAGGAGCCTCAAAAGGTTCACACACTCTGACAATTAATGATGATAACATCCATATCCTGTTACAGCTATCGAGAGCCTCGTCCTGACAAGGAACCACTTGTGTCGTGCATAACCTGGTGCACCACCTCTACTAATATATGTTCTGGATGCCCCTCAATCCTTAAGAAGGTAGCATGCCTATTATAAATAGTTTCGGATTGAAAAATCTCTCTTCAAATAAGAAGATACCTAGCATATCGATTTGCTTCGAATGTATCAGTGGCCTTCTTCCACTTGACTTGATTTATGGTGTAGGACGTAAAATATCTCAGTTGAATATCCCCTACATAGTGGACTGGGTTGAATGCTTGATCATTTTACAAGAAATAATCATGCATATACAATTCACACATTAAATGTTGGTTCAAGACATCATGAAGTCTTATAATATGAAGGGGTTGTATAGGATCTTCGATTTCATGGTTGATCTCGAGACGAATAATTTGCAGGCAAACAAGAAGGTATTGTTCATGATGAATCAAAGCATAACTATGAGGAGGGGGCGACAAGCCATTACCTGTTGTGTTAAGGTAAACATTTCCTCCTTATCATCTTTCAGCATTCGCACCTTCTCTTCCAGGTGCTCGACCTTCTTTTGTTTTTTTTCTCATTTCTACCTCTCCCTATCCAACTGGTCTACATAACGAGTGACGATTTCTATAGAATTGATGTGAACTCTGTTTACTTCTTCCTAATGATTTTTTAGAACAATTATTCCCTGTTGAAGACAAACAGTCATAGCCTGCCACTTCTGAATCTCGGTAGTAAAAATGAAGTCCGGAGCCTCCCATAAATGGCCTATAGGGTCTGTTTGCACCACATCAGAAACAATGGGATTGTTTCCAGTCTAAACTACTGAGGGAGAAACTCCAATCTTAAGTATTGCAATTTTTCTCTTGTACCTTCTTGGTCCCCTTTGCAAGTGCAACACCCTTTTCCTAAATCTTAGACTGTCTATTTTTAATTGCATAAGTTCATTAAACTGAGGCTGATACCTTTCCTTAAGGGGAGGTCTCCTTCATGTGCAATGTTCAATGAATTCTTTCTTGACAATGACCTCCTCTACTGATCTTGTAGCTGGTGTGGGTCCTGGTGGATCATCAACACAGGATTCGATCGGCTTCACCTTCACTCTCACTTCTTCTATTTTCTTATCAACTTGAGTGGTGTCCACTTCATTTCCTCCCATAATTACCACAATCGGGGGTTCAATATCCTAAACTTCTTTTGCCTCCACCTGTTCTTCCATATGTTTCAGAACTTCCTCTGGCTCTGATTCAGTAGGCATTGTATTATTAAACTAGGTAACTGAAAGATGAGATTTTTAAGATGACTGTAAAAGATAATGAAACACTAGAAGAATATGTAGAATGATTTAATTATAATTTGCAGAGATCTCCTCACATTTCCCTACCAAAAGAAGTCCTAAGAGATATATTGATTAAAGGAATGAAAGAGGAACAAGTAGAAGCTCTAAACTTTATGGAAAAAGGAGATATTTATCAAGAAGATTATCATGAAATTATTCATTTGTGTATCAGGGGTTCACAGGGAAGCACACTTATAGGACCAGCTAGCCGAGATCCAATGAGAAGAGGAAGAAAACCACATAGTGGAGTTGTAACACAGATGGAGATTGGAAACCTCCAGGAAGATTTTAAGACGGACGTCCTACAGGCCAAACAAAAACAGGCTTTAACAGAACAAAATTTGGCCATCTTCTGCCAATGTTGTTGGAAGAAGCACATCCAACGGGAATGCCCATTAGACATGGTTCAAATGTGCACCATATGTACTAAATATCACGACACTAAAAAGTGTCCATCGTTACTTGGGCTGATAGCAGTATTCAAAGAAGCAAAGGAGGAAACAAAACTAGTATATTTGATGAACCGACATCGACAATGGCAAGCTAAAACTATAGGTATGTCACAAGATGCATCCCAATTCTTTCCTTCCTCGTAGTTTAATCAACAGTAGAACCTTGGGGCAGCCTGGCAAGGCCCATCACCCTACCCAAATTGGTGAAGCCCGCCATTCCCTATGACATCCTGGCCAGCACAATCTTTTCCAGGAAGTGGTTGGCCAAATTCTCCTTTTACTCCTGTTTGGCAAGGCAATCCCTATCAATCTCAGTGGCCTGCCTCCACCTCTCAAAATTCGAATTGGTCTACAAATTGGCAGCGACCTCTGTGGATATATAATGTACCTATGGGGACATTCCATCAAACTCAACCCACACTATCATCTCCTTATACATTACAACATAATTCTCAACCTCTTCTGTGGCCACAGTTACCAACTCAGCCGAACTCGATTCCTAATAATAGACCAGTCCAGTTGGTACAGATTATTGAAAATTTAGAATATGAGATTGAGCAAAAATAATGTAGTGAGCTCAGATTGAGGTCAAGATGTGTCACTACCCCTGAGGAAAATAGGGACCAACCTTCAATATAAAGTGTAACTCCACCTGTACATATTCCATCACCTGTACATGTTCCACCACTTGTAAATAATATTGAATCAAAGCAAAGGGAAGAAACAAATCATCATGATGAACCTAAAAAACTTATAGTTACTTCTCCTTCATTCCCCAAAAGGCTAACAATACCCAAACTATCACTTACCGTGATTTCAATCTTGTGGGGGAACTAAAAAATTTGTGTATTAAGATTCCACTCCTCCAGGCTATTCAAGACATTCCCATCTATGCCAAAACCATCAAAGAATTATGTGTAAAGAAGTCTGTGAGGAAGGTAAAAATCTCACCCACTATCCATGTTGTAGGAATCTTATTCGATCTACTCTTGGGAGAGGAAACTCCAATAAAGTATGAAGATCCTGGAAACCCCATATTAACAGTTTATATATATGGTTGCTCTTTTCCAAATACACTAGCTGATCTAGGAGCTGCCATTAACATATCAAGAATAGAAACTTTGCAGGTATTACAACCTTAGAACCAACCACAACATTATTAGAACATGCTAACCGATCGGTGGTAAGACCAGAAGGGACCCTACACGATATTACAGCGTCTATTGACTCATGGGAATATCCACTAGATTTACTAGTTATAAACCCAACGAGTACATTGGATGGGCATCCTTTGGTTTTGGGTCGACCTTGGCTAGCAACAGTTGATGCATATATTGGCTGCCAAGAAGGCAACATGACTATTACAAAAGGGATATGTTGTAAAAAATCTAGTGTTATACCCTCCCTTTAGGCCAAGTTTTCCTATTGTAAAAAAATGTAAGCATCCACCAGTGTACCTGGAAGAAAGCATCCGTTCACCAATCACAGTAGCAGAAGCACTAGAATTTAAAGATCAAACTGAAGAAGATGTTATCAACAATTTTATAAATCAGCTAGCTAATGTGAGTAATGTATAGTGTCAGATGTTGAAAGAAATCCTTGATAACGAAGCCATGGAAGATCCCCTGAAGGATACAAACAACCAGCATATTTAGACGACTATTGTTCATAATAGCAAACCAGTTGAGATTGAACCAAGAAAATTTATAAATATTAATGCTTATCTAGATAGCAAACAATAGAAAAAGGCTTATCCAAGTATTGCAAAGAAATAAAGAGGCTTTTGCTTAGGATTATCCTGAAATGAAAGGGATGGCCCACAGCGATGTACACACCACATTTATACATAGAAGGATGTGCGACCCATCCGGAAGCCTCAATGAAGGTTGAACCCACACCTCAAGGATATCGTAAAAGAGGAATTGTAGAACTACTAGATGTAAACATTATTTATCCTATCTCAGACAGTAAATGGGTCTCTCCATTGGTTTTCGTCCCTAAGAAAAATGGGAAGTGGCATATTTGTGTAGACTATCGAGAGTTAACCAAGGAAACACAGAAAGATCACTTTCCACTCCCATTCATTGATCAGGTCCTCGATACATTGGCAGGGAAGCAATTCTTCTACCTTTTAGACGGCTTCAGTGGATACAATCAAATTTAGATTGCCCCTAAAGACCAAGACAAAACGACCTTCACTTGTCCCCGAGGCACATTCGAATACAGGGTATTACCATTTGGCTTGTGCAATGCCCCAACCATGTTTCAAAGAGTTATACTAAGCATTTTTGCTAATCTAATAAATGAAGGACTAGAGGTATATATGGATGAATTTACTCCATATGGGGATGATTTTGATCAAGCATTGCAAACACTAGAAAATGTCTTAAGCATCACTACTAGGTTGTGTTTAAGCAATGTCAAGTGTCACATGATGATGAACAAGGGCGTGATCCTAGGACACTAAATCTGTACAGTAGGAATATAGGTAGATGTAGCAAAAATACAGGAAATTCTTTTACTGCTTACCCTTGCACCCAAAGGGAGGTACATAGTTTCCTATGATATGAAGGTTATTATCATAGATATATCAAGATTTTTTCACAGATTGCGGCACCCTTATTTTCCCTAACTATAAATGTTGGTTTCAGTTGTTCTGACAAGTGTGACATAGCTTTTGTAGGATTAAAGAAAGTAGTCTCAACAACACCATTATCACGTGGACCAAACTGGGGGCTACCTTTCCACATCTCCATGGACGCATCAGATGTAGCTATAGGCATTGTCCTCAACCAGGAGGAGGACAAGAAACCTTATGCTATATATTACATTAGCAAAAATCTCACTCCTGCGGAACTCAATTACACAGTGATAGAAAAAGAATTCTTAGCAGTTATTTACGCAATAAACAAATTTAGACACTATATAACTGGCTACCAAGTCTTTGTGTACACTGATCACTCTACCATTAGATATCTAGCTAATAAACCAATCACAAATGGTCGAGTAACATGATGGCTATTTATTTTGCAGGAGTTCGACATTACTATCAAAGATCGTCTAGGAAAGGAAAATCCAGTTGCTGATTTTCTATCTCGAATCCCGATGGTTAATGATCCACTAGCGGTAGATGACCAATTCCTGGATGAACACCTGTTTGTCGTGGCAATTAAGACACAATGGTATGCAGATGTGGCAAATTATTTGGTAGTGGGGAAGCTACCTAAACATATAACCACAAGAGAAAGAAAATTGATTGTTCAACACAACTCTCGATTCTCTTGGATAGGCGGATATCTTTTTCATAGAAGGGCCGACATATCTATATGCAGATGTATCCACATGGATGAGATCCATGACATTCTGAAGGCTTTCCATGACAAATCTTGTGGGGGGCATTTCGCAGAGAAAAAGACTGGATATAAGGTATTAAAAATGGGCTATTATTGGCCCACTATTTTTAAGGATGCTAAAAAATATGCCCAGGCCTGTGACAGTTGCCAAAGGATGGGATGACCTGGCCAATTTGATGAAATGCCTCTATAGCCATGGTTTGTCATAGAAGCCTTCGAGCATTGGGCATTAGACTTTTAGGTCCATTCTATCTGCCATCCAATCAAAAGGCATACATACTGGTCGCCACAGATTATGTGACAAAATGGGTGGAAATAGTAGATTTACCAAGAGCCACAGAGGAAGTAGCGATTAACTTCCTTTTTGGGCTATTTTTGCAGTATGTATTACTGCAAGAAGTGAGCACAAATGGGGGAAAGCAATTCATAGGGCACAATATTACTGCCACTCTCAAAAACCATCATATCATGCATAGGATGACTTCTCTGTATCACCTGCAGGAAAACGGGCAGGTCAAAAGCACCAATAAGGTTATAGAAGCAATTCTGACCAAACCAGTCTCAACGGACCAGTGAGATTAGGTTGGTAGACTACCAAAGGCCTTGTGGGCCTATCATATGACTTGGAGGAATACTACTGGATACTCTCCCTACCAGCTTGTGCTCGGTAAAGAACCAATTTTTCCAATAGAATTTGAAATAAATACTCTAAGGACAGCCCAAGAAGTGGGTCTTGATTTAACAGAAGCCCAAACCAAGCGTCTTTAGAAGATTAATGAACTAGATGAGGCTCGATTGCTTGCTTTGCAATGAATTGCACTAATATAGCAGCAAAGGGAACAATGTCATGACAACCTTATCAAGAAGAAAACATTTCAAAAAGGGGATTGGGCACTTCTGTACGATTCCAGATTTCAGGTCTTCCTAGGAAAGTTGCAAACAAGATGGCTTGGCCCTTACAAGATTCAAGAAGTACATAATAATGGTACTCTTACCTCGACTACCATAGACAGATCCAACCATTCCTTTAAGGTAAACGGGCATCGAGTGCATCTCCATCATCAACCACTTACCAAGGAGTCTTTCTGTGAGAAGGTATGCGAGGACCCCTCCATGCAAATTCTAGCTACAGGGAATGATAACCAACAGCTTTTTCTTTAAAAAATTTAAATTGCTTGAAAAATTGTAAATAATGTACATACCTCTATAGACATTACCATGTAAACATGAATTTTTTTAAGTTTCATTGTTCTCTTCTTTGTTTTCATTGTTCAAATAATCGAATGTTTGTTATTCAAATGATTGAACAATACATTTATTCCTCTTATGTAATTTGTTGTTCAAATAATCGAATGTTTTTCGTTCAATTGATTGAATAGTGTAGTTTTAATTTGTCGCATTTTTCTGTTCAAACAATTGAACGTTTCCGTTCAATTGATTGAACAACACATTTTTCTTTTGTTTTTCGCTGTTCAAACAATCAAACGTTTGTTGTTCAATTGATTGAACAACACATTGAATGGAAAAAGTTCGATTGTTTGAATAGTGAAAACAACAAAGGGAAATGTGGTGTTCAATCAATTGAATGGCAAATGTTCAATTGTTTGAACAACGAATTATAAAGGAAACATATGTTGTTCAGTCAATTGAACGAAAAGCGTTTGATTGTTTGAACAACGAAAACAACAAAGGAAAAATGTGTTGTTCAATAAAATGTGGTGTTCAATGAATTGAACAAAAAATGTTCAATTGTTTGAAAAGCGAAAAACAAAAGAAAAATTTGTTGCTCAATCAATTGAACGACAAACGTTCAATTGTTTGAACATCGAAAAAAAGAAAAGAAAAATGTGATGTTCAATCAATTGAATGAAAAACATTCAATTGTTTGAATAGTGAAAAGCAAAAGAAAAATGTGTTTTCAATCAATTGAACGGCAAACGTTCGATTGTTTGAACAATGAAAAACAAAAGAAAAATGTGTTGTTCAATCAATTGAACGATTTTCATTGTTCAAACTATTGAACGACTGTCGTTCAATTGATTGAAGAACGCATTTTCCTTTCATTAGTTTTCATTATCCTAACTATTGAACGACTGTCATTCAGTTGATTGAACAATGCATTTTTTTCCTTATTTGTTTTCATTGTTCAAACTATTGAATGATTGTCATTCACATAATTGAACAACACTTTTCTTTCTTATTTATTTTCGCTGCCCAAACAATTGAACGATTGTCGTTCAATTGATTGAACAACATACTTTGCTTGTTATTTTTCACTGTTCAAACCATTTGATTGAACAACACATTTTGTTTTTCTTTTTGATTTCGTTGTTCAAACAACTGAACGACTGTTGTTCAATTGATTGAACAACACTTTTGTTTTTTATTGATTTTGATGTACAAATGATTAAACGATTTTCATTCAATCAATTGAACATCACTTTTTATTTTCTATTTTGATTTTGTTGATTGAACCGCATCTCATAAGAGCTAAATTGTGAATTTTTCTCTTGATCATTATGCCATTTTCTTCTTCTTTTGGATTGCAAATAAGCACCATTTGCATTGAATTGTGCCTCTTCTAAAGAAAAATGGTAATAAAAATATCATTATGACTTCTAAAATCCTTTTTTTGGTTATCTTGATTCATCAAGATAATATGGTGTATCTTTACAATGGTTGTCTAAACATTTTTTCTTTTGGACACATCATGAAATGATTCATTATTCTTAATCCATGTTGGCTTATGTTTATACTTCCAAATGGATAAAACTCATTGATATAATGTTAAGGGGGTAAGAGTATAACACTTCCATTTGCATCTCCTTACTTCTTACACTATCCCTAACTCTTAAGGAGCAAATGAGCCTCCCTTTTTCTACAAGAAAGATTCCAAAAGAAAAATAAAATAGAAAAATGCTTAAAACATTGTCCAAAGAGGATAGGGGATCTCATTACAAGCCAGACTACCATGATCATAAGGATGTAACAAGTGACATTCCAATTTGGCTACCAAACCAAGGCAATGACCTTCTTGATAATTAATTTGTTAGAAGAATATGGGGTCTCATCACGAACCATCCTGATAATTTTTGTTACACCCTAGTGAGTGGAACTATGGTTATCTGGTCACCATGCCAACATAATGGTCTCTTTGTGACAAAAGAAATAAAAATTAACTGTAGGAAGGACTCTGGCTCATTTGGGAGGGTTAAAAGCAACTTTTCCGAGGCTATGAATGCCTGCTAGCAGCAATGGCTCTGCTTGTGGTATTGAAGTATTATCTTATATTGCCATATGACGTCTACCTCGTACCACCTATGACTTTATTTCTAATGAAGATTTCCATTTGGGGGCACTTTTACAAGCCACATAGCATGGTAATTTTAATATATATTTATCATATTCCATATGTCCAAGCATTACATGATAGTCATTAAACATAAACCGATGATTATGCTGATGTGATTAATTATGCTCACAGTAAAAATCTTTGACATGACTTAATATTGTTGTTTTTATTTGACTTGGCCAATTCACGCCTGACGGTGGATATCGCTTAAATGCTTTACTAATTTGCGTGCTGTGCTTTTTAGATTGGTTGCTCACATTTATTTTGCATTGGTTTATTTGCCTGTTTTCCGCGTGCTGAAAGGAAGTGGACACCCTTTTCTCGTCAGAGGGGTGATGGCCTTCGTATGGATGGCAAGTATTCCAGTTATGGATAACTATGTGACAGTCATTCAGATTACCTCCGGAGTAAGAATTGCATGATGAGTAGGAATGTGTAATAATTAGTAGAAAACTCTAATTGGTCAAAGAATGGAAACCATTATGGCATACATGTGCACATACAATTTTGTGTTAAGTATGGCTGATAGGATGAAAGACTTAACTAAAAATGATAATAATTATCCAAGTAGAGTCATTTATTTGATAGTTGTTGTGATATACATTATTGTTTTGTTGCATTAAAAGGGTAAAACACAGTTATATACAGAAGAACTAGACTCAAGTGCAGAAGCTATGGGTGGAAGAGCCATTCAGAGTGAGCCTCCAGTACTGATGGTATCAGTTCAAGCCCACGAAATCCTTGAATGCGCTGGCTGGCTATAGTATTTAAACAAATTGTAGGGATTCCATGAAGAGCTAAAGTTGGAATTTCCGCAAAATCTGCAGAAAGGTAGTACAGTGGTCAAAGGCATAAGCATGGTGGTTTCTAAAGAAGTCCTAGCTGAAGTCACCTGACTTCCTACAGAAGGGGAAAAATGGGTAGACAAACATGTCCTTTTATACAGTGCAATTGAAGGATTCCAAAACCTAGGTGAGCGGCTGGTATGAACGGGGAAAGAAATTCATCCTTCGACATCGCAGCAACTATGGCAAGAGCTGGCGGTCATCGTCCAAAGATATATCACATGCGACAGTTAGCATGATGTGGTAAAGCCCCAACAACTCAAACTCCTAGCCATTTTAAAGAAAAGAATTTTAGTTAATTTACCATTTTATCTAAATTCCCTGTTACAAGATGTTGCCTGACAGGTAAGGACATCCAAGGACCCACATAGTGTAGTTAGCCATCATGGGTTAATTAAGTTAATCATCACAAATAAATTGGCACAACAACAATTAACATGGGATAGTGTAATAAATCCTACCTTGGCTCCACCCCTGGAAAATGAGGAAACAGAGTAGCAAGGGCCAAGAACCCCAGGCCCAAATAAAATATTAAAGCGAAAGAGCCCCACTACACCCCTAGAATTAGCTAAGCATAGATGCTTTGTGAGAGTAAAAGCCCAGCGACGCATTCCAATCCAAGTAGGGGAAGCCGGACCATCCCGCACAACTCCTCTTAGTCCGCAAGACCCTCCTTTGCAAGACTATGAGGAGGAAGTGGAAAGGGTTTTGGGAAGCATGGGAGTGTTTACCAAAGGTAGGGAACAACTAGGGAACATTGAAAAACAAAACTATACCCGTGACCGGTTGATCCCTGCTGACAATTCCAATCATGAACAAACCCAGCCATGCATTGATGCCATGGATGAACAGAGGGAGTCAATTCCTACTATGGAAACACCCCTCGAAGCCGAGGAACATGAAGAAACGGCCAACAGAAAGGAAACTCAAGCAGTAGGCACCGGTCTAGTGGACCCCCAACAAAAAGAAACCCTGAAAGTGAAAACTTGAGAGATGCCAATCAACCAAGTGATATTCCCTTTCAAAAGTCCCCTTTTGGATAGGGCCTACCAAAGAGAAGACCATGAGAATGATGATCGTTCAAGAGATACCATTGCATTGGGATCCCCTGAACATGAAATGAATAATAATTATTAGTTGGAAGGAGAAATTCCACTAGAAAATGTAGTTCCAATAGGGAACATTCTTAATGATGACATAGTGCAGCCTGTACAGGTAGTAGAGGGTAACATAGCTCCAGACGAAAGCCCTAGAGTAGAGGAGCCCTACAAAGCTAAGCTTAAAAAGGTGTTCATAAAATACAAAAAACAGAAGCAGGTAATTAGGCAGTTGAAATATCGGCTAAAAGAATCAACCAAAACAAGGAAATTGAAAGCAGAAATGGAAAGTGCAGGAACACAAATAGAACAATGTTCTGCGAAGGATGTTGAGACTCAGAGAGAGTTTCTTGAGGGTTTTCTGAAAGAAACCCAGACTAAACCATCTATGAGATAAGATACTACCATAGAAACTGAGGAGCCTTATATATTTTCACAGGGAACTAAAACTACCTACCCCACTGCGAATATTGCTTTCCAAACTGATATGGAAGAAAATGTTGAAGTTGATTGTGTAATTCCAGAAGTAGCTTAAGCTACTATCCAAACTGACCCTGTGGAGACCCAGGATGCAGAGGTCCAAACAGATGAAATGCCTCTTTACACCCCCTTGATTAGAAAGGTCGTTTTTACAAAATTATAGAATGAGCTTCTGACAGCTCACCAAGAACTAGCTCAGCACAAGGAAAGGGTGGTCCCTTTACAAGAACACCAAGGGCTAAAGAAGAAATTCGAGGCACTTACCAGGACAGAAGACAAGACCTTTGCTCAATATAAGGCTGAGCAAAAGAAGGTTGAAAAATTAGAGGGTCAATTGCAGAAAGCTAGAGAGCAAATGGACACTGTTTGTTCTCACTATTCAGACACTCTGTCTTGCCGAGTCCCAGCCACCAATTATGCTTTATTTCTTATGGAGAGATACCTCTTGTTAAAAGTTAAGGCCATTAAGGCTGGTAAACTGGAAGAAATTAAAAGCACTCCTGATTTTATTAAATGTTTCAAATAACACGACAAGAAGGTTCATCGCCTCCTTTGTGAGCTCTATATGCATAATTTTGTTTTAGAGGATGACAAGGACAACTACCTTACCCCTTTTATAGGAGACACTCAATTTCAGGTGTTCCTCTCATTTGCTACTAACCAACTAAAATGGCCCAAGGCTTACAACACATTCAAAAGGCGTGAGTATGGCATTGGCCTATGGGTCAGAGGAGAGCCTACACAGCCATTACTCCTATCTGTCCAACATAAGTAGTTTATGAAAAAAGACAGTGTCGTAGGAAAATTGGGGCCAATCCAGACTGATATCATCCAGGCCGGAAAGGAATACTTCCAGGACATTAAAGAAGAAGTCTTGGCTACATTAAGGCAAAGATGGGAAGTTTCCAGTAACATTGTGAGGGGCCGAGAGTCGTTCGGATACCGTAACCTCCAAGCTACCTCTTCCCTTTTTTATAAATATAGCAATATTATTTTAACAATGGGACCAGATTGGATAGGATGTCGTTACAGAACCCCAATCATATGGTACCCTCCTGATCAATACCGTAGTGATTATAACTTAAAAGATCATGAGGTAACCCAGGTTTTTGTTGTCGTCAAGCAAAAGAATGGTTTTAGGAATTACAGGGAGGAAGTATATCCTGCTTATTCCCTCACATAGCTGCATCTGAACTATACTCTTGCATGAGGACGTGCAACAAGGTAAGCTAGGGAGTATGTTGGGAAAGGAAAAAGGTATGATTTCTCTTCATTAAATGCTTCATTATCATTCATCCTTATAAGATTATCTTTGTTTATAGATTAAAATGAGGAAAATATCAACTAAAGTAGGAAGAAACTATTTGGTGATAAAATAGGCAGATTAATATGAAAAACTAATTCTTTGCTATCTTTGTATGCAGAGATGTGATTGGGTAAAAGATGTTCAGTTGGAAGAATAGCACAAGGCCATAAAGGGGAAAAGCCACGGTGTCTGGAGCAGACAAGGAAGTGGAAGATCAGTTTGAACACTCCTATTTTATCATATGATCAGATTTTATATTGCGAAATCCTCAGGATCTCCTAATCCCGAGGATTCGCTTTTATCCAAGTTTCTCTTTATGTTATATTTAGGGCTGAAAGGCAACTAGATAAAAAAAGTTTAGTTCAGACTTTTAATTTGTAACTATTCTTTTTGAAGAACAAACACTGTTAATTCAGTGACTCTATCAACTGTTACTTGAAGTTAATGAAAGAAGGTTGCGTTTGATACATCTTTGTATTCTGAGTTTTTATTAAGTAGAGGCTTCTGGTGACTCTGGGCCCAGACACAAGAAGTTCCACTGCTCCTTTGCGTTATAGTTTTATATTCAATCTTTGCAATTGATTTAATGTTCAATTATTTCATTTGTCGTGAAGATTTGTGATATAGATTTATACTGCTATTCAATTATATTCATATTGAAGTTGCGAGATATACTTAAGTAGTGCTTCGATTGGAATGAGCGAATGCATGTTTAATTGTTGTTCATTTGAATAGATTTTATCATATATCTTGAAAGACAAGACTGATTAACTTCTACAGATTGCAATATAGAACATTTTCCATTTAGGAATCCTTTATCTTTGTTGCTGTTCAAATACAGATTATTGTTCAAATACCGATTGTTGATTGTTGTTGATTTATTATTGTTGTTCAATTCAGTAATGCAGATTGATTTGGGTTCTTATAGATTCATAGTGTTGTTAAATAGTCATAGTTTCTTTACTTGATTAAGTGTGATTAGTCTTAAGAACGATTCTCATTGTAATTCTGATTTCCATTCAGTTTCAATTGGTTACAGAACAAGTTGCATAGAATTACATAGTGTGTTGAGAGAATTTCTTTCATAGGTAGTTCTTTACAGAGTTGTGTGAATTGAATTGAAGAATTAGCCTTTAGTGATTGCAATGATTCATCATTAGATAACCTCTAGCTTCACTGCACATACTGTGTTGGCACTCTTGAGATAGAAAGACTTACCTCGACTTGACAACTAATGTAGGGATTAACATTTCCTGTAAAAAGACATCTTAGTGAGCCAACACATATCATGTTTTGGTTTTTTTTTCTTAACTTCTATTCATACTTCCCTGGAAATGGTGCCAAAATGTTTGGCCAATTTAATGTCTTTAAATTTTCATTCATAAATGTTCAACCAGGGTAGGTATACTTACGAAGTACAAGTGCACTATATGTGCTAAAATTTATTTCGTATGTCCTTATGTTCTTGTTGGGGTCTGAAATTAAGATTAGTATGGAGATGGTATCGTTAATTATATTAATGTCTCAATCCATAAAGTTATCAACTAATTTCTTAGGAGTTATTTCTATTGAATTAGTGTATGGATGATATGAGAGTAATTCTAGATTTTACTTATGTTAGATTGTTTTGGATTTTTGTCTCGAATTTCTATGCTACATCTCTAATTTACGAAGTGCAAGAGAAATCTATTCTATCAAACTGTAAAGGAATACTATTTGAATTCAATTGTTAAGGAGAAGTCTCTCACTCTTTTACTTATTCATTGCCATTCAAACAAGATATTCTGAATAACAACTACGCTATGAAGTAAACACAGTTGGACTACACTAGATAAAAGAAAATTAAATAACCATAATGTACCAGATAAAAAGCAATTCAAATAGCAGATTAAACTAGTTATACAGCAAAGGGAAGTGCTCATGCATATAACGGTTCACTGGCGAACTTGCCATACTGCATTTATTCACACAAAAACGGAGTATTCAAGTAATGAAAGAAATCTAATTGCAATTGGTTAAAGACATGTCACTGGTCGTAGGGGCCTTCCATGAATCAGTCCATAATCTCCAATCAATGCAGCACATACAAACATCAAACCAAGTCTATTACTTGCAAAATGAAATTTAACAAACTCTTTCAAAAATTACATCATCCGGTGTGCGCCAAATCATAGTGCAGCCATAGTTTTTGTAATAAGTCTCTGGCATAACAACATGAGCATTTTAATCCTAAATAACTTTATTTCAATTAAACTATATCGCTAAACCTTCGATTTTCTATTCTGAAAGAAAATCGATAAGGTTTCGATGAAACTCAGGTTCTGTTCTAGCGACAATCTTATAGCTGGCTTTGGGGTTTGATCATGATATCTTGCGATCATCTTGATGTACTCGTTCAAGGGAATAGGAAGGAATCCACTAGGGGACCATTCCTTATCCATCTGTATCCTTCGTCGCTGAGCTGGAGATTCTAAACCTTGCAAACAATGGAGGTAACTGCAGAAATCTAGATTATATGCGGAAACAAACCAATTCTGTAGCCAAATGCATTCTTTAACAAAAAAATAGGGTATATAGTCAAACATGAAGAAGAAGAAGACATGTTATTGCTTACCTTTAACAAAACCTTGTGTCTATGGCATTATTTAGGTGGTAAGTATAGGAAAAGAGAGGAAATATAGGCAAAAAGGGATGTCAAGGTAAGACAATATTTGGACTTTACAAGCCCTTTATTTCTAATATCTAATTCCATTTGGATCACTCAATTTGGATTTTAAAAGAAAAAGTTATGACTAAAACATTGACAGGATGTCTAGTAAGCAACTCAAGAACACAGTTGGGCCAGTCAATTTTTGGAGGCCTAAATGACTAGATTTTGCAAATATTATTCAATTGTATATTCCTCTATGAATGTAGTTTAAAATGCAAATTTATCACTTGATTTCAATATTAACTGTGAAATTTATGGCTAGAACATTGACTTCCTATCGCAAATCAACATTCTTAAAACCGTGATGTTCTGGTTGTTCATTGACATATTTTAGCCATCAATTCTTAATGTCTTCAAAACCTATTTATATTGGATATATTTACATGAATATAATTTAATCTCCAATTTGAATCTGTTCAATTCATTGTCAAACAAAAAATTTATGCTTAAAATATCAACTTTTGGTCTAAGTTGGGAAATCGAAAATGATTCTATTATGCAGGTTTTTCTAAGTAATTTTGACATACCATACCATGAAATGTTTAAAACCTATTTATATTAGTGATATGTATTTTAATTAGCATTCATTTTGCTTTGGAATCATTCAAATCAGATGAAAACCAAAGGATTTATGATTAAAACACTGTTGGTTAGTATGGTCGACCACTGCTCTCCTGTAGGTAAGAGATAAATTTTCCTTTGTTCATTTTTCCATGGATTTCTCTTACTGAGTAATTATTTTTTATATTTTTCTTACTTCCTGGATTAAGATAGCACACACACCTCTCTTGTTCCATGATTTTATGTTTTATTTAAGGTAGATGCTTGTTTTTTTATAGGTCCAAGGAGAATAAAGGAGGACCATTTATGAAAAAGTGATTCTTGAAGACAATGTTAATGAAATAAGGGCATTTAATCCAAGAATCTATTAATAAACTTGATGTCATATTGTTTTGAATCTTTCTAGGTGCCATTATCTAAAAAAATTGGATCATAAGAGCTTGTTGCAAAATTGGTCCCGTTATTGTTCACCAACACAGAGAAAACAACATGAATACTTTTAATCAGTTAATAGATTTATAATGGGAGAAATGGAGAATTGATTTCCATTTGAAGATCCAAGTAATTTCCACCAAAGAATTTTCCCAAAAGATCATTTTTTTCCATTCATTCACCATTGACAAATTGTTGTTCCTAGAAATAGATTGATGATTCCTTTAGGAAACGACATTGTTGCAACCAAAATCAAAGTCATTGTAACTTACTTTATTAATTTATTTTCAATAAAGTTTTATTTCTTTTCTTATTTGTCTTTTGTTTTTATGTTTCAGGTATTGTTTACTTCAAATTCACATCTTTTATCCTCAAAATAAAAGAAAGAAATTCTTAAATTTCATGATGTTGCTCCACATATATCCTTTTGTTCCCCAGTCTTATCAAGTATATGGTTTCCTTAGATATAATATAAAAACATATTATGGTAAGTATTGTCAGGAATGATTCACTCTTAATTCCTCATTGTTTTGTAAAGTGACTGTGACTATTGGATGACTAATCCTTCTCCATGGAACCTTGCTAGGAGCGCACTCTTTTTTATCCTTTCCCTACTGTTATTCTAGTCACAACAACCTTTTTCCCTTTTCTTGATGCTACTCTAGTAAAAACACCCTTTTTCCCTTTCACTGTTGCTACTCCAATCGCAATGCCTTTTTTCCATTTCCATGATGTTCACTTAGTCACAACTATTGATACCTCTATCACAACTGTTTTTCCCTCAGTCACAGTTGTTGTTACCTTAATCGCAACTATTTCCATTTGAAGATCCAAGTAATTTCCACCAAAGAATTTTCCCAAAAGATAATTTTTTTTCATTCATTCACCATTGACAAATTGTTGTTCCTGGAAATAGATTGATGATTCCTTTAGGAAACAACATTGTTGCAACCGAAATCAAAGTCATTGTAACTTAAGTTATTTATTTATTTATTGTTTTTCAATAAAGTGTTATTTATTTTATTATTTCTCTTTTGTTTTTATGTTTTAGGTATTGTTAATTCAAACACATATTTTTTTTCTCAAAATAAATGAAGTTCTTAAGTTTCATGATGTTGCTCCACATATATCCTTTGTTCCCCAGTCTTATCAAGTATGTGGTTAATTCCTTAGATATAATATCAAAACATATTATGGTAAGTCTTGTTAAGAATGATTCACTCTTAATTCGTTATTGTTTTGTAAAGTGACTATGACAATTGGATGACTAATCCTTCTCCATGGCACCTTACTAGGAGTACTCTTTTTTTTTATCCTTCCCCTGCTACTATTCTAGTCGCAACACCCTTTTTTCATTTCCCTGCTACTACTCCAATCACAATGCCCTTTTTCCATTCCATAATGTTCACTCAGTCACAACTATTGTTGTTGTTACCTTAGTCACAACTATTGTTGTTGTTACCTCAGTCACAAGTAGGTCTTTCCAATTTTTTTACTTTGTTTTCTCCTTTGTGAATGGAAAATACTTTTAGTGGTCTACGTCCTCCTTAACATAATGATTGGGTAGTCAATTTATCTTTGTTTATCATAATTATGCAAAGATGATTTCATCATGCCAACTTTCAACTTTCTTAATTTGTCAAGTCCTTGATCTTGTAAAATTTATGATGATGACCACAAAAATGTGTTTAAATATTTTCATCACTTCTAATGAACTGTTTCTCAATCCAAATCTTAACAAAAAATATATATATGTATCAATAGTCATTTGAAGGTTATTAGTTTTTGAAAATAAAAACTACCCAAGTTGAAAATAGTTAATACAAAATTTTTTATGCAATCCCTAGCTCTTAAGGAGCTAACGTGCCACCTCTTCTATTAAGTAATATTTTGTTGATTAACAATAACCATAGTTTAATTTAAACATAAATAGTCAACTGGAGGACAGGAGGTCTCATCACGAGCCGAACTACCATGATCATAGGTCCTAATAAAGTGACATGACCACTACTCATCACCAAGCTAGGGTAATGGCCTTTGGTCATAAAACTGAAGGACAAGAGGTCTCATCACATGCCAAATTGTTCAATTTTGTTAGCTCCCATGAATGACATTTTTATTAACTAGTTGCCAAGGCATAACAATGATCTTCAGTACACATCTAATTAAATTGAAATTCTTTTGTAACTATTTACTTATTTCTAATAGATGGGACATTGACATATAAATGGGTTAAAAAATCATCCCTGTCGAGGCTATGGACGTTTGCTAGTAGCAGTGGCCATGCCTATGGTGTAGAAGTTAACTCAATACTATGATCTACTTGGTTACCTTGTTTTCTCAAAACCAATTTCCAATAAAGCCTAATGTTGCATATATAAGGTTTTTTAGAACTCATGGTTCATGGGGCAATATTTAATCAATTCTTAGATGATCATGGTTATGGTTTATATCTATTATTGAGTTATAAATATTCACTTTACATGTCAGGGATAAATTTTTTAGGATATTTGATATTTGAAATTTTGTATCATCTAATCTATCATTCCTTTATTCTACAAGTTTCATATATTTAACCAAAGATAGTTGTTTTTCCGAATCAGTCTCCATTTATTCGTGGCTTAACAACACTACTATTATTGTCCGGTAGGATAAAGAGGACTAATTCTCATTTTGAATCCCAGCTAATTGGTCAGACCTTGAGAAGCAAAGACTGAGATAACTAATTCTCACAATTTTTGTGTTCATAACAACCAAAGATTATGGGTCTAGGGAACACATATTTTTCTCATCATTTTACCCTATTTTATATTCCCTTTTTATCCATTATTATCTCATCACATTCACAACATGATTATGTCACATTTATATATAATGAGGTAATTGAAGTGATGAATTACTGATTGAGGATACTCGTGAGATGTGTTATAGAAATATTGATGATAGAAAAACTAATCAGTTTTGGGGAAGGAAACCTTGCTACACTTTTTGATTACTTTCTTTCAGCTTGCCTGGCTTCCACCTTTCGTATCACTTTCAACATCAACTCAGGCTACATCAACTTCAACAAATATTAGTCCATACATGCCATTCCAAATTTTTATGGAGGTACAAATTGAGGTAAAATAGCATAATTTTTTGATTTATTAAAATTTTAGGAGAATGTCATGAAAAACAACTGAGCATTATTCATTCATATTTTTCAACCATTTTTTTTCCTTCTTTACCACTTCCCATTTTTTTCAGAGACACAAAAGCTTTCAGTTTGGGGGAGTGTTACTTTCATTAATTTATTTATCATGACCATGCCATTGATACTATTTATCATCCACCAATTTCCTTATTCATTCTCAAAACCTCCCTTATTCCGTGTTGTTATACACCAAGCAAGAATTTCAATAGCAACCACCTCAATTTGTTTTCTAGTGTATTGCATGAGGACATGCAACATTTTTGGCTTGGGGGAGGAGTTTCTATGCATGATGGATATTTTCTCATTTCTTCCTCATTTAAGGCATAAAATTTCACTTTTATACAATGCATAAAAGGATTTGTGTATATCTTTAAACTATCAACTAAATTATTGTGGTTTTCGGACCGCAAGAAGGTATCATTAAAATGAACAAACCCATAAAATTTTAAGCTAAACTAGTTTGTAAGAGTCCATAAATCATGCATTGTCACATACAACCATTTTTCTTATATCTCGGGATTTGTGGATCATATAGCTCTGATTTTTGGAGTGAAGAGGTATTAATATAGTATAAATCTTCCTGCAAAATTTCAGCGATATATGATTTGTAGTTTTTGAGAAAGTAGTTAATGAAGTTTGTTGTTACTTGTATCATGTTTTGCTACAACTTCATATACATGTGCTAGTTTTAACAAGTTAAGATATGGTTATGATCAAGTGTTCTTTTAAACAATATTTAGTATTTGTTATTTTTAAATAATTTAAATATGTAGTTTTGAAGTTGGAATTTGATTATTAAACTTTTGATAAAATCACAATATTTTATTAGTGTGTTGTCCTCTTAAAAATTTAGACTATATCATTATTTATTGATCAAGAGGGAAATGTTGGAAATACTAGGGGGGAGTGAATCATTACTTCTTTTCAATTATTTTTATAAGTTAAAACATTTATAATTGGAACATAGAAATAGATAACAGGAATATATGCTTTTATTAATGTGATCTTTGCAATAAATCAAGCACA